>OX578137.1:57360735-57490735 GCA_951213105.1 Amaurobius ferox
AATAAATGGTCTTCAATTGAGTTACAGACCAACTTCTCACAACTCTAAAATGAAAGTTCCTTAGAATAATCATTTACTAATTTATGTATCCTTCTGGATGTCCCAAGAGATTTTATAAAAGCGAAAATTTTCATTTGCAATCTCTCAGCTCTGACATAACCAATAATGGTACGGTTCTGGGTATAAGGATATATTTTGATAAATGATATCTGTTTGAGGTATTATACAAAGTTATTTCCAGGTTTGCACACTTCTATTACATTCCTCGAATTTTTGTCTCTCAGGAGATCAGGGTTTCACTAAAAAATTAATTCTTATTTAGAAAATATAAAACAAATACCCTTATTTAAGTTAAAATATATTATATATTAAACTTTGGAATTTCTAAATATCCAATTAGTATTTTAAGTTATTTCGCAATTGCGAGGGCTAAACAGTATTATAAAATATATTTTCTTTCAATAGAATTATAATTTCCTTGACAGGATTATAACCTGTATAAGCTGAGAAATAGAAAGTATTATTTTCAAGCGATTTTTAAAAGCATTGCCTGTGAAAAAATCTATTATTAAATAGCACATAATAAAAATAAAATGATTTTCAATCCTTTTTCACATGTTAAACAGTTTTACCAATGAATATTTAACTAAAAAAATAATTTCAGCCAATCATTATCATCAAATCTATATAAAAAAGAAAATTTTTATGTATGTATGAATGAATGAATGTATGTATGTCCGAAAATTCATGTAACTTCCAGATAAGCTATAATGATGAAAATTGCTACATATATAGCGCAGGTACTGAAACTATCGAGAAAAATCGAACTCCTTCCTTCTAGGGGACATTAGGGGTGATTCTTCACGGGTGTAAGTCCGAAAAGTAAAAGCAACTTCCAAATAAGCTTAAATTCTAAAAACTGCTACAGTACTCAAGTACTAAAGCTACCTATAAAAATTAAATAAAAGATAATTTTCTCACAGAGTGAGTTCACTAACCCGCTGGACTTTCTTAACCACTTTTTTTTATTAAATGATTAAAATTGTGTGGATATTAACTATATATATATATATCTCAGATTATATCTCAGCTTCTATTTATTTTAGAACTTAGAATTTAAAAACTATACGTTTCCGTTAAAGAAAATTAAATCTGCGTACTTGGATAGCATGCTCTACGAACATTTATTTAGAGCAGTGATCTTCAATCCGCAGCCCACGGGACACACGCGACCCGAAGCCAGATTTTATGTGGTCCGCAAATGAACTATTAACTGAAATTTTTATTGTGCAAAATTATGTTTATTATATCATGATAATATTTTAAATTCTAGAAAAAAACATTTTTCTGTTTTCCTAAAAGCGTTTAATATATACTACTTCTTAGAGAGCATGTGTAATTAGAATATTCAAAGTAGAATTTACAAATACTGGTACATACAGAATAAAATTCCCCAAAATGCCCAGTTTTCTTCAACATCGCACGACTGTATGCAATAGAATAAAGCAGTAATGCTTACTTTGACGTCATTGAAGAATTGTACAAATTTTGTTGTCATTGAAAAATTGTACAAATTATTACTGAGGAATGTATCGCATTTTAGAGATGTTTAAATGAAATTGCATTGAAGTTGGAAAGTTTTTCATAATCAATGCTTTATGCATGATTGATCTTTCTTGTTCAATTTACATAAAAGACGTGTAATATTTAAAAAACAGTGTCTGTTAACATTTCACCAATTATGTCATTGTCTTCCAAATGAATAAGAACATAAAAATCTGGCGTGGCAACACATGACTTTCCCTGCAGACTTATATCCATGTTCTCTTTATTTCAATTAAATTTAATTAACTTTTAATTTAATTTTTGTTCTCATTTGGTAACTGAACTTATTTTCAAAGGTGGCGTACAGAAAATACGAAGAAACTAAAATATCTCAAGAACGGCTAGTGCTTGTGTAATGGAGTTGGTCTTATTCTTTTCTTCGTTAAAAATTACGTATAAAACAAGCATTTAATGGATATATTTGAGCATGCGTAGCTTTTCAGTTTAGATTTTGACGATTTTTGCGGACCATTTTGCAAAAAAATGCTGGCTATTTTTTCGAATCATACCAACATCTAATCAGCACCAGGGTAATCTACAAGCGACGAATATGCCGAATTTTGTCAAATTCGGTTCATTAGTTTTTCAGGTAGAGTGAATAAAGGCTTTTGCGGGCCATTTCCGAAAAAAAGGTGGGTTCTATTATCCCGCATGGTACCCAAAACTAATCAGCAGCAGATTCGTCCACAAGTGACTTACCTTCCAAATTTTATGAAATTCGGTAAATTAGTTTTTTAGTTAGAGTGGATATAAAATCTGCACAGACAGACAGACACACACACAGATAGTCTTTTTATATTCTAGAGATCTCTAAACGTGTAGATCCGTCGAAAACTCGAGTTGCGATTTTTGACCTGATTTCAATACTTTCCCTATACATTATCATGTATTGCAGGGAAAGTAAAATTGGATGTTTTCGTAACAATTGTAACATTCGGAAAACATTTCCTATGCCAATATTCATAGACCGGTTTCGCACTTATGTGGTCATTCGCATGGAATAACCGATATTTGCGATGGCGAGTTCCTTACTGACATTGCAAATTTCGGTTATTCCATGCCGATGACCGCCTAATAATCTCGAAGACGGTCCATGAATACCGGCATCTGCAATGGGAGTGTTTCTTTAAATTCTGAGAACACCCCTTGTAGTCGGATTTTGTGTTTTTGAATTTTAACAATGTTGTATTTCATAAATAATTTTTTTTTTATTTTGATAAAAGAAAATTATGTATCGATTTATTTCTGTCAATCAATAGATTTGTTTCAATAATTAAACCTATGTCATTTTTTTTTATTTTAGTGCCATATTCATTCAATTTATTCAGATTTTGGGGGAGAGATTTCTTGCTCAAGGTTAATAAGTAAATCTATAGTATCTCAAGAGCAGCCTGAGATATCACATGATTTTCATTTATTCGAATTAAAAGTGTTTATGTATATTTTATGTATATTTAGTACTTATGTATATTTTATGATTTCTGTTCCATTTTACATATAAAATAATCTTATGTGACAGAACATCATTTTCCTTATATAATGCGGCAACATTCTTAAAAAATAATCTGCAGCACACGACTTTCCTTATATAATGCAATGAATTTACTACTTTTACAGTAAAAAAAAAAAAAAAAGTTATTCTTATAGTAGATACTTATATTCTTCCCTAGATATAGAATTTTCGTCAGTCGTCATTTTCATTGATTTGGCGTCTTTATTATCCATTACGCGAGATTTTCGTTAATTTGGCAACATTTGAAAAAGTCGCCATTCCATTTAAATTGAAAAGTCGACATTCCATCAAATTTGTCGCCAAAATTTCGCCAAGCGTTTTGGATGGAGAAATATGTTATTTTTAAAGCAGATAAATGGCTACTGGAGTTCAAATACAAAAGTATTACTCAAAGTATATTTTCTCATCAACGGAACGAGCTAGATCCACGAGAATAATGTCGCCAAATGTATCACATGACATAACATATGAAAAAAGAACATATTTCTCTATGGTTCATATATTTTTAATGTATGGGATTTTTTTTGATAAATTTATTTGAAAAATGTGTAATATCTCGAGAACGGTTCATGCTAGTGTTCTGAGATTTATGTCAATCATTTTCTAAGGAAAAATTACATAAGAAATATTTATTTGTGTAACTTTATTAAGGGTTTTGATTTTTTGACGATTTTTTCAAAATTTCACTCGAAAATTTAGGAGGGTTCTAAACATTCGCTTGTGTTGAAAAACAGTAGGCTTCCAGTATTCACGTATTGTAATTTTTGTACCAAATTTCATTCGAATCGCTTCATTCGTTCGTGAGATAGTGTCTCCACAGGCTCACTGACACAAACATACACACACACACCGTGTTCACATTAAGTATGTGAGTCCGTATGTCCTTCCGAGAGGTTGGTGGTAGGGGAAGGAGGGTACGGTCCCTGTTGATGTCTCCCCCCATTGGGTTCCGGTCTAAATTCGATGACACTTGACGGCCGTCCAAGCAGTTACCTTGCATCTTTCTGGTAGGTCGGACGGCTGGATCTCAAAAACAAGACACACACACACACACACAGACGCCAACGACCCTACCGTGCTGAAAACACCGGTTCTCGTTAGTGCATCGAAGTCAAGCAGCATCGGGAGCGGTTAGTACTTGGGTGGGTCACCACCTGGTAACACCACTTGCTGTTGATACATTTTAGGCACGGTAGCCCGGTGGTTTGCACGCTGCCACAACTGCCGCCGTGTTCATGCCGAGTGCGATCACGTTAAAAATGTGGGTCTCTGAGTCCTTCCGTGAGGTTGGTGGTAGGGGAAGGAGCGTACGGTCCCTGTGGATGCCTCCCCCTCTGGGTTCCGGTCTAAATTGTGTGGCACTTCCCGGCCGTCCAAACATTTACCTTACAATTTTTTGGTAGGTCGAGCGGTCTGGATCTCAACAACAACACACACACAGATATCACCTCAAAAATGTTCGATTCGTGATCAGGGATGCTTTAAACGTGCCCTCCCGTCGAAAAGACGAATTCGAATTTTCGACCCCGTCACACTACTTTCCTTATACATTATACTATGTATATAAGGAAAGTAATGTGTTTGTTAGTAATCAAATGTGTATAAAATCCACAAGGAAGTAACGTAGCGAAGATAAATAGAGTAATTTTGTATTTCTTCTAACATTTATTCATAAATCATCTTTCAGGGAGTTTTATGTTTCGTAATTAAATATTATATTTAATTTCTAAATCAAAAATGTTCTTTCTTTTTATTTATTCAAAAATGTTCTATTCATATTTTCTGAAAATAAAATTGCTTTTCGCAATTAGTAATTACAAAACGTGGAAAAAGTAAGATAGTTTCACTTTTCTTTTAATCAATCTTAGTCAAAATAAAATACATACTATTTAATTTTTTTAAAACTATGCATCATTAATTACGTAATTAATAGACATTTTTACGAAGAAGTTCCAGGAAATGCATATTAAATTTCTACAGCATTTTCTATTGAGACATTTATTTATGAGCTTAATTTTTACTTCAAGTTAACAATTACTGATCATCTGCCTTTAACAGTTTTTCATATAAGATGGGAAAAGTGATGTCGAAACACTTTGAGACGTTGGAGACGTCTGCATGAAATAAGAATACTTAATTAATTTAATATAAAGAAAATAACTTTAACTAATTTTTTGCTATCAAAAATATTGGTGTTCCCAATATATAATACAGGTTTTATCGTATTGCAAAATAAGTTCGTGAATCATATTCGTATCAATTCCTAATAATATTTCATACTAATGTATGAGGTACATGAGACACACATATGCTGTGTGGTAAATCCCACACGCTCGGTTTGGGCGCGATAAATACCTAGTATGTTTATTAAACATAAAGTTAAAGGCCGCCGTGATCGCATAGGTTAAAACTGAAAATTAAGATATAATTAAAAGGATTGGAAATGAGGACACAGATTATATTTAAAACAAACAAAACAACTAGTTTATTAACACAATTAACATTTAAAAAACATGAAAAAGCTTTGGCCTTAAAACATGAGCTTAAGGAATTTGCTCGTACTATTTTTCACACAAGGTAGCTACTATTTTTAAATCCAAAACAAAAATCCTAATCAGAAATCTTATTACTCTCAAGTCCTAATACACTCATACTTACAATTATTACTATTCTCACGTTCTAATACAGCATTTGGTTTGTGCCATAAAGTAAGACGAAATTCCTCGTATAGAGTTATTTCAAAGAGCATGAGAGAAAGACAGAGAGAGATGAGTGCTGTACGTATTGAAAGGCCTTACCTCTACTCTTGGGCCAAACGGCCATTCGTGCGATATACAACCGGGAGCCGGAGAGCATTTTTGCTCCGGCGAAATTTTTAGTACTTCACCTTCTCAAATCTCAAAGAGCACTCTCGACTTTCAGACTCAAAATTGTCTCTCTCGCAAAATCACCATGTCGATCTCTCCTCTCTCTCTTTTTTCATTCGCTGTAAGGGTTAAGCCCCACCCCCTTTATATTATTGGAAGATATAAGGGTGCTCACTTTCCAGTGGCTAGCCCCTGACCGAGGGCTTGGTCTGTAGCCCCTGAATTATTATTTGCAGGTGGCTGGTGTCCCACGCTCCTGCGTGAACATCTGAGCTTAACTGCGCCCCCAACGACCGCTTACTCCCCGTTGAGTATTCCTCCATCTTGAACGAGACCACCCACAGGCATGAAGTCCAGAATACACTGACACTTTCCGTTGCAGGTGGTCAAAGGGGAACTTTATAAAAATTGTGTGGAAACACAGGGACCATCTTTGTAGGTATGTAAATCATTCCAATGTTACATGGCATGAGGAAAACCGATGTAACAACATATACAGACCTGATACTTGGTAAACGTGAAGAGGTCACAAGTACCTGTCAGAATCGATGAAATTAATGTGAGAAAGTGGGAAAGGTTCAAAGAACCGGTCACAAAAGCTTGCCTCGACCATATTGGAAGTATCCGAACATTATCGGTATGTATTGGAAATCGGTCTAGCCTACGATCATTAAAAATATGCAGGCAGAGGTTATACTGAACGAATGCGTAAACACTTCCCAACAGACAAGATATAAAACAAGAAAGATCAATCATGCATAAAGCATTGATTATGAAACACTTTCCAACTTCAATGCAATTTTATATAAACATACCTAAACTGCGATACATTCCTCGGTAATACTTTTAAAATTATCACAAAACTACATTCATTTATTATATTTGAAAACTTAAAATTTCATTGAAATAAATTAACTTCATTCAAATGACGGCATTGAAATATAAATTGTCTGGTTTAAACATCTCTAAAATGCGATACACTCCTCGGTAATATTTTTTTTAATTATCATAATACTTCAATAATTTATTATATTTGAAAACTTCATCGAAAGCAAATGAACTTTATTCAAATGACTTCATCGAAGTATAAATCTCCTCTACATAAAAGCAGCACTTCGTTGATAAACTTTTCTCCATTCATCAGAATACTATAATAATTTATTTTATTTAAAAATTTAAAACCATGGAGGTACAAGTAATTTAACTCTATGCTCAAAATTTCATCGCAAAAATCGTCTGATTCTCTGTGTAAAATCAATGACCGTTTTATTCATATCAGCTATATTACAGACTCCACGAGCCAAATAATTTTGCGTTAAAGAAATGCAGCAATTCTTATACAACTCATTCTACATCTATTGCTGTTTACATTCTCCATACGTGAAAATTAGGCTTCGTTGTAGAAATAATTAAAGTTTGATGATCATTTAAACTCAAATATATTGTAATTGAGTTGTTTCAGTATGTAGATGCACAGAATTTAAGCAAAAATAAAGCGGTTTTAGGACGGATACAACACTAAATATGAATTTAAAAGAACTTTAAAAATTACGATTTTGACACATGAAGGATGCCATATTTTATTTTGAAGTGAGTCACGTGATCTCTTCATATAATGGCCACGTGATCTCTTCATATAAAGGGTGTAATTATTATATCAATTTTTATTTAAAAAACTACTGAATATATTTTGTCAAATTTTTTTTATATTTCATGGGATAATTTGAATATTTCCTAAAACTTTCGAAGCAATTTGTGAATTTTAAATTCGATTAAAAATATTTGAAAAATTAGGTCCCATGGGGTTCAATGTATTTCATCTTCTCAACCCGGGTTTAATCCAAAACTAATTGGGTGATATTATTCATTTATATTCCCATAACTCCCGCAGACCGTCTGAAGAACATATTAAAATGTCATTTTGATAAAGTCATTTTTACGGCAGTTATGCTAACGGGCAGACAGACAGGCAGACAGAATGAATGAACAAAGTCATAAACACTTTTCAACTATGTTGTAAAGTGTTAAAAAAGTTCGAATTAAACACTCGAATACAAGTTTCCTACAACGAAGCACCTAATTTTACAGCGAAAGAATCGTGATTCTCGAAACAATGTGTCAACTAGAAAAAGTTTGAAATTAAATGTTCCATTTAGGGTGAAGCCATCTTGATACCTGTGTGAATTTAGAATTTGAAACTGACGGTAACAGGGCGTCCAATAGGAATTCGCCAATGGTCATTTATTTCAGGCAACTGACTTTTAACACCAATTTAATAGTAATTGCATTTTGATGAGGAACATGAATAAATGACGTAAGTATAAATGTGTCATGCGTTTGGACTACTAAGTTGCTAAAACCGCCCACTTTCAATTTCTTACTGTTAATTCAATGTCACAATCATTGTCCTGTGGATTTTGTACACCATTATTTCACTGTGAAAGAAGTAAAATCGTTGCATTATACAGGGAATGTCATGTACTGTCCACATCAGAATTTTTCTATTGTACCGAAGAATAACTGAATTTCAAATAACTGAAAGAAACCAGACTTTGAATGGCGTCGCGTATATGAAGTATGCTGTTGTGAATGATTTCAAATTAAAACCTAATTTTACACTTAATTATGAAATTGGGAGTATAAAAAATAAATTTCAATATTTTAGAATCCTAATACAAATAAGCATATAAGTTTTTAGAATTTGGATATTGAATTAAACAAATTATAACACAGGTAAACAATGAAATCAAAGTAACATATTTAATTCGCAACATGTATTTAATATACAGAAGCACGTTTAAATCACAATATATGCAAGTGCACAAAGCTTTGATTAGCTGTTCAAAATTTATGGTTTTCCTTGTCATTTGCAGGAAGCGTAGTGAGCATGCGCAGATTCAAAATGAGCGTTTTGCATTGTTACAGTTTATTTTAGTAATTGAAATTGTGATTCTGCAAATTTGCGTACAACTTCCCTTATGTGTGCAAAATCTAATTTTTCAACCTTTTGTAGTTTTCGAGTAAAAGAAATATCAAAATTCAGGCAAATGTGGATTTCGCTTCGTTAGGAATAGAGAATGGACTTCGCGTTCATGATTACCCATAATAATAAAGGATTTAGTTTATATAATATTTGCCCATAATTAAATACCCAGAACTTATGCCAGTATCCAAACATTATTTTAATTTTATTCCAGAGGAATATAATTATCTTACAGTTTTAGAAACCAATTTAACTTGCAGTTATTGCATATAATGGCTTATTTATTCAGTAATTATTATACGGAGAAAATTATATGAGGGTAAATCAAGTAAAGGTCCAGCTAGTTATATCATACAATAATTCTTGTTTAATCTTGTATTCACTTTAAGAATTCAAGCTCATTTCGCAGTAAGATGAACATCGCCGCTTAGGAGAAAATTAATTACTGCCCGTAATTTAAATTCCATTCGATATATCTCCAGAGATTCCATACATGCAAAATTCTCCTTTGTCTGATATTTTTAATAACGAAAATGACAAAAATGGAACATAAGTTGAACAATTTTTTAATCATGATTATACGGCTGAGTAATGCAAGTATAAATTAAATACTATTAGCATTTTTATTACTCAGACGTATAATCCTAAGTGTTTGACAGTTATGTTATACTTTTCTCTCTCTTGATACATATGGTTAAAGTTAAAACACTATATCATTGATTACAAATTACGTACGCTTCAGGATAGATAAAATACTTGGATTCAAATAATCCACTCGGCTCACTCATATTTTAAAGTTTTATATTGTTAAGATTCTAAAATGTTAAAAATTAATCATCTCGCTCTTTGTATAAAATCAGAGATGGTTTTAACCCGATAGGGAAGAAATGATTTTGTGTGAATAACATCTTGTAAAATAAACTTGTTAATCTTATGAAATTAAGAGAAAAAACATAAATTACTATCAATTGAAGCAGTTTATTTTATGATAATGTCTGACCATCGAAGAATATTTAATTGACCAGAATAAATATTTGCAAATCTATTGAAAAAAATATGCAAAAAAGTTTGAGTCAAACGTTGCTTTCAAAATCTTTTGAGGATTTGAGCAGTATGCATTACTATTCTTTATTGTAAGACGACAGAAAATGAATCAATTTTAAATCTGTCACAGATACAAGTAATAGTTTCACCGATTCATAACAAAAATTTATCATACGCTAAATAAATTTTATGTTTAAATTATTCAATGAAAACAGATGCAAGCATTGTGTTACAGTTATGAAAGAGAAAAAAAATGTCAGATATATCGCATGTATTCCAATAACTTATTTAAAAAAAAGTCAAAGCTTACTCTATCTAAACTACCTCATGAAAAATGCATGGTATTAAAAACGTACAAAGGAGACGAAACTAATCAATATTAAGTCACAGTAACAAGGAAGTGTGCATGCGTATTTACGTCCGTCAAAAAACTTTCGAGATTTAATATACATGTCTTGCGTTTTATTGAATAAAAAACAACATCGCGTTCAAAATTTATGATGCGCATTGATTAAAAATTCAAATATATTGTTATTAAATCAAAATTTTAAACTGTTTTAAGTTATACAGATTCAAAGTTATTATTCATGTTATTTGATAAATGTTTAGATTTGAAACAGTTGTAGCTTATTCTTAAGCACACACATGAATGAAAAAAAATAATCGCATATGACTATATTATATGATAAGTTTACAAGAATATATGATAAATTTATTTTTACAATATATTATGAATTTATTTCTAAAATATATGATAAATCTACTTTAAAAGAGTATATATACACTCTGTTGAAATAATAGAAATGCACCGGTAAAAATTGAGCTACAGCCACGAAACTCGGCATGAAAATGTTATTTTACAAGTTATTCAAATGATCAAACTGTCAGCGCCGATGATGTTGTAGAGTTCATACAACGCGCATGAGAACGACGCATCGTGCATCATTTAAAACGACAGGTGTTATCAGTGACGGGAAAATGGAACTGGATTTTCTGCTTCGATACTACAAGATGTATACAAAGATGCCTTTGAATCACCGTTGCGAATAATTATAGGATTTATATGCAACTTTCCTTAGGTCCACATCATAGATCTATGTAAGGCTGGTTGGCACAACTGACGTCGTTATTACGATTGGAACGATATGATACTTTCTTGATATTGTTAACAGTGAATCAGAGAAGGCACATGTACCCGCATCAGAAGCTCAGGACTCCCCAGATAGACAACTATTCTCGATTCAACATTCCTTAGGTCTACATCATAGACCTATGTAAGGCTGGTTGCTCCAACTGACGTCGTTATTACGATTGCAACGATATGATACTTCCTCGATGTTGACAACAGTGAATCAGAGAAGGCCGTCTCAGAAGCTCCGGACTCCCCAGATAGATAACTGTTCTCGATTCAACTTTCCTTAGGTCTACATCATAGACCTATACAAGGCCGGTTGGTCCAACTGACGTCGTTATTAAGATTGGAACGATATGATACTTTCTCGATGTTGGCAACAGCGAATCAGAGAAGGCACATGTAACCGTCTCAGAAGCTCAGGACTCCCCAGATAGACAACTGCTCTAGAAGGATCCTGCAGTCAGGACATTCTACACCAATCTCGTCGCATCCACGTGTACACCAATCTCGTCACATCCACGTGTACACCAAGCTCGTCGCTATCAGCCGCTCAAAGGCATTTGTCATCCTCCTTACATCCTGCATCAAGGGGTACTATACAGAGACAGCTGCAATGTGGGATTAGGTGTCGACATCCAATAAGGCGCTTACCAGTGACCTATTAACATGAGCAGAATCGTCTGGATTGGTGACGAGCTGGACCAGCCTGGACTGCGCTCGATTGGAGGGATCCCTAATTAGGCGACAGCAGCGCAATTTCTTATATGGGCATGTTCTTTGCAACAGATTATATATATATATATACATATATATATATATATATATATATATAAATTCGGTTACGATAATTTGAAGAATTAATTAAAATAGATACATTGTAAGAATAGATAAAAACAAAATTTAAACATTATATATATTGATTGTAATGTTTATAATCATTGTATAAACATATATGTATATACCGGTATATTAATTATAGCTCCATCACAGTTACCCTTTTATGAAGGCATTTAATCTATATAAATGAAAATCTGTCTGCCTGTCTGTCTGTCTGTCTGTCTGTCTGTTTGTCACACCATCACGGAAGAACGGCTGAACCGAATTTGATGAAATTTTGTGGGTAGCCCAGAAATAGCCCCACTTAAAATTATATCCGTGTTTTGAGTTTCTACGACCAGTGGTTCTCGAGATATTAGTAAAAAACAAAATTTTCGTTTTTCTCATCATCACGGAAAAACGGCTGAACCGAATTTAATGAAATTTGGTGAATAGCCTTGAAATATCCCCCCATAAATTTTGTCCAAGTTTCGAGTTTCTAAGACCTGGGGTTGTCGAGATATTAATGAAAAACGGAACTTTTTCCTAGGAGTTCTACTCCCTAACTCCGTGGTTTATCCAAACGAAAAGCTTGAAAATCGTTTGAAAGTGAATTAAAATTTAATCTCTGAGTTTGATGGGAGATTTTTTGCGTTAATTAGTCACTTTCTGAAAACATGAATTGTTTGAAACATGATTTAAAGGGGAAATCTATCTCCATGGTTCATGGTGTATTTAAAACAAGCTTTTACGGAACAATGAGAAGTATAGAGAAATCAAAATCGTTATTTAATTTCGCAGTTTATGTTATAAGACATGACATATTTAACATGTTATAAGATTCTATCTTATATCATGTTACTCAGAAACGCAATTAAATTAAATCTGTCTGTTAATTTTAATGATTATTTTTTCGATTTGAATAATAAATAAATGGATATAAAAATATATTTTAGAAAAGAACGATTTGATTTTTCTTATAGCATTTTTGACTGGATAATATCATTTACGGTCTTCAGGTTTAAAAATTATTATTATTTATATTTTCGGGGATTATTGATTCAAGGATTATTGATATTTTCAAGTTATTATGCAATTATTTTATTATGACAAAAATTGTTTAAACTCATATATTGTATGTTGTACGAATCTTCTACAAATACACGTGTATATCTTTTAATCTACGAGAATATAAGTAGTACAGGTATATTGACATATGTTTTGATATATATTGGCATATATTGGAATCAATTACGACCTTCTGGTATAAAGAGTACGGATATTATTGATGTTTTCAATTTATTACGTCATCTCTTTTATTTTGGCAAATATTTTTGAGACGCATATTGTAATACGGGTAATCTTCTACTAACACATTGGCATATTTTCTGTTCTGCGACAATATAATTAGTACGGGGTTGCATATATTCATTCAATTCCTATTTTTTCTTCTGTAAATTTGCTTACAAAAGGGGGCAGGATGTTTATTCTTCAGATCTGATCGTGAAGATAATTTTTCATAGTGAGAACATATATTCTTAAACTTCTCTTTAGGAGCAATAAATTTAATATTTTAACGGAATTTGCACATGATTGCGAACTTTAAGTTTCTTTAAATTATACACTCCGTACGAATAACGGGTGTGCTGTTAGTGGTTAATAAATTTTAACATTTTAGGAGGATATATCATGTTGCTCGGCATCGCAATTAAATTAAATGTGTTTGTTAATGTTTTTATTATTTTTTTTCGATTTAAATAATAAATAAATGGATAAATGGATATAAAAGTATATCTTATGAATGGATGGTTTGATTTTTCTTTTAATTATATTAATTGCTGACTGCGTACATCAATTTCATTTATTTTGGCAAAGAGTTTTCAAGCTTATATCGTATTTAGCTACTAAACTCATATATTGTGTTTAGCCAATAAATTCATATAGCCGATTGTTGAAACAGAAAAAGAGTAGAGCGGGTATATCTTCTAATACAATTGTAGTGTTTTCATTTAGTATATTGAAACGGGATAAGAATGTTTCATTCAGATCTGCAAATTCAAAGCTACGAATTTGGAGGAATATCGCTAATTTGACAACTTTTCTTAAACTTTGCCAAATTGACGGAAATGTCGCCAAATTGATATAAACGACACACAAACAGCTGCCATAAACCTTCGGGTTGGTCGTGTGGCTTGGGTCTTCTACATATCAATGAAATTTTTTTTTGTTTTGTTAGAAGAGAGTACTGAAATGATGTTTGGTTAGCATTTATCTGTCAGACCAACCATCCTACTTAGTAATACATTTAGCGAATTTTTAAAATGTCACCAAATTCATAAAAATGTTTTCAAATCTATAAAAATATCTTGAAATTGATAAAATTGCGCTACATAAATGATATTAATTGTTTTTTGTTAGGGGATAGTATTGTGATGATATTTCGTCAATTTGTCGCAAAGTGGAACTGTCAGTTCTACAGTCCCACTTGGCGATAAATTTGGCGATTTTTTAAAATGTCGCTATTTAGACGAAACTGTCGCCAAATGTTCCATAGAAATATAACTATTTAGACGATATTTTTTCTACCAATTTATTTGAAGCAAATGATATCATGTCGCTTAGCAACGAATTTAAATCCAATGTGTTTATGCGGCAGACGATTTTTATTAAATCCTTTCCGATTTGAATAATGAAGATATGTATATAAAATAAATTTCATTGCCATTTCATTTTGGACTGGATAATATCAATTATACTCTTCAGGTTTAAACATTATTATTATTGATATTTTCCGGAATTATTGATTCAGGGATTATTGATATTTTTAAGTTATTACGCCATTGTTTTATTGCGGCAAAAATTGCTGACACACGGATATTGTACGTTGTACGAGTAATCTTCTAGGAATGCACGGGTATATCTTCGAACCTACGAGAATATAAGTAGTACAGGTATATTGGCATATATTTTGACATATATTGGCATATATATTGGAATCAAGTACAGTCTTCTGGTATGAAGATTAAGGGGATTAATTATATATTCAATTTATTACGTCGTCTGTTGTATTTTACCAAAAAACATTTGTGACTCATATTGCAAAACGGGTAATCTTCTACTAATAATCGGACATTATAAGTAGTACGTGTATATCTTCCCATATAATTTTAGCACTTTAATTTTGACATATATTGGAATAAATGACTGTCTTCAGATTTAAAGATTACGGGTTTATTGGTATTTTCAATTTATACATGTAATCTACTAATACAGGTTATATTTTCTAATATTCGCGTATATAATTAGTACGGGTCCCATACAATTTTAACGCTTTTATTTTGCATATATTGATTCAATTCCATATTTTTTTTTATATTTGCTTACATAAGGGGTCCAAGATGTTTTATTCTTCAGATATGTCCATGAAGATAATTTTATATAGCGAGAACAGAGATTCTTAAACTTCTTTTTAGGAGCATTATATTAAATATTTTAACAGAATATTTTGATTAAACATGTCATTTAGTATACTATAAGAATTTGGGCATGATTATGAATTTCAAGTTTCTTTATATTATATACTCCGTACGAAGAACGGGTATGCTGCTAGTCTATATAAATAAAAATGAAAATCTGTCTGTTTGTTTGTCCCATCATCACGGAAGAACGGCTGAACCGAATTTGATGAAATTTTGTAGGTAGCCTGAAAATAGTCCCACTTAAAATTTAGTCCATATACGGAGTTTCTACGATCAGTGGTTCTCGAGATATTAGTAAAAAACGATATTTTCGTTTGTCTCATAATCACGGGAGAACTGCTGAATCGAATTTAATGAAATATTGTGGATAGCCTTTTAATAGCCCCCCATAAATTTAGCCCAAGTTTCGAGACCTTAAGACCAGGGATAGTTGAGATATTAATGAAAAATGAAACTTTTTTCTAGGAGTTCTCCTCTCTAACTCCGTGGTTTATTCAAACGAAAAGCTTGAAAATCGTTTGAAAGTGAATTAAAACTGTATCTCAGAGTTTGGGGGAAGATTTTTTCCACTAATTAGTCACTTTCTGAAAGCATCAATCGTTTGAAACATGATTTAAATGGGAAATCTATCTCCTTGGTTTATATTTCACAAGCTTTTACTGAAAAATGAAAAGTATAAAAAAATAAAAATGGCTATTAAATTTCGCATTTTATGAGGAAGATTCTATCTTATATCATGTTGCACGGCAGCGGAATGAAATTAAATGTGTTGTTAATATTTATTACTATTTTTTCTATTTGAATAATAAATAAATGGATGAAAAAAAATATTTTTAAATGAACGGTTTGATTGTTCTTTTAATTATATAAATTGCCGACTGCGTACATCACTTTCGTTTATTTTAGCAAAGAGGTTTCCAGCTCATATATTTTGTTTAGCTAATTGTCATAAGGTAAAATTGTCCTTATCAAAAATTACCTGTATAGGACTTACCTATGATGCCGCCACTAAGGGTGGAGCATGTAAGCTCCCGGTTCTCAAGCTCGGACTACGAACACACAAAACATAAAGAAATACACATGCTTAATTGCTCAATTTATTTTAATATTTTACTTAATAGATATCTATTGTATCTGGAGTAACTATGCTATAATTAAATCAATTATTAAAAGACACATAATACTAACAATATTACATTAATATATATATATATTTACACACATAATAACGTTGACTTAAATTTCTTAAAAACAGTTTCCTTTAAACAATCGATAAAGAATAGTTCTTACAGTTCAATATTACGAACTCGTTCATATGGTCTACTCATACGAACTGGTAGTCTATTAATTTAATAATTGTAAAAGGTGTGCCTTCCGTGCTAATAGTGACAATTGAAAGTTGGTTACCTTTTCTCTTTGTGTTACGTGCATATTCGTGCTATTTCAATGATGTAGGAACACCGTTACACATCTAACTGTACTCGCTACCATTTTGTTGCTCACGTTCTATATACACTTTTCACAAACCCAAGAAAACATGATGCTGACTCGTTCGAAAGTTTTTAAGTCGACTAAAAAACCTCAGGTGCGTCTAGGACGCTGTCGCAAAAATTGCATCTCCTGGAAAGTTCTAGAACATTCTCTCAAACCTTTTTCTTTTCACATTGTAGTGTCGTTGTTGATTCGTTGAAGTGAAGAAGGGGGTGCGCTGCTTATTTATGTTTGTATTGCCATTGGCTCCCTCCGCAGCATTTAAATAGCTCATTAGCTAGGTTGGCATCCGCAATTGGAATTGGAAAATGGCTAGGTTGGCATTTGTAATTGGGTGGAAACATGTAATACAAATATTGTGTTACACTAATAAACTCATATATTGTGTTTACCCTATAAATTCATTTAGCCGATTGTTGAAGCAGAAAAAGATTAGAACGGGTGTATCTTATAATACAATTTTAGTGTTTTCATTTAGTATATACAAACGGGATCAGGATATTTTATTCTTCAGATCTGCAAATTCAGAGCTACAAATTTAGCGGAATATCTCTAAATAACTTGGTAACTTCTCTTAAACTTTATCAAATTAGAGGAAATGTTTCCAAATTTATAAATTTGGCGCAAATCAATGAATTGTTTTTAGAATAGAGTACTGAAATGATGTTTCGGTAGCATTTATCGGTCAATCCATCCATCCTACTTAGTAACACATTTAACGAATTTTTTTAATATCACGAAATTGATCACGAATTGATTGTATTTGTGAGACCATAAAAATATCATGGAATTGATAAAATCGCGGTTAATAAATGAATATAATTGTGTTTTGTTAGGGGATAGTATTGTGATGATGTTTCGTCAATTTGTCGCAAAATGGGACTATCAGTTCTACAGTCCCATTTGGTGATAAATTTGGCGATTTTTAAAGTTATCGCTAAATTGACTAAAATGTCGCCAAACCTTCCATGGAGATCGCATTATTCAGACGATATGATTTCCATCAATTTATTTGAAGCAAATGATATCATGTCGCTTAGCAACGGATTCAATGTGTTATGCGGCATACGATTTTATATTAAATCTTTTCCCATTTGAATAATAAAGATATGTATATAAAATAAATGTCATTGACATTGCATTTTTGACAGGATAATATCAATTACGGTCTTAAGGTTTAAACATTATTATAATTGATATTTTCGGAGACTGTTGATTCAGGGATTATTGATATTTTCAAGTTATTATGCCATTGTTTTATTATGACGAAAATTGCTGAAACTCATATTTAGTACGTTGTACGAGTAATCTTTTACAAATGCATTATATCTTCTAATCTATGGGAATATAAGTAGTGCAGGTATATTGGCATATATTTTGATATATATTGGCATATATTGGAATCAATTACGCCTTCTGGTATAAAAATTACGGGGATTATTGATATTTCCAATTTATTACGTCATCTCTTTTATTTTTTCAATATTTTTGAGACTCATATTGTAATACGGGTAATCTTCTACTAACACACTGGCATATTTTCTAATCTGCGACAATATAAGTAGTACAGGGTTGCATATATTGATTCAATTCATTTCTTATTTGTAAATTTGCAACATGATTGCGAATTATAAGTTTCTTTATATTATATATTCCGTACGAAGAACGGGTATGCTGCTAGTTATTAAATAAATTCAACAGGATATCCATTAATGAAAGAATAAACTATTATTTTCTGTTAAATGTATCTTTTTTAGAGAAGCCACTTATCAAACTTACTTTATTAAGATGGATATCACAGTCATAGTTGACAAAATTGTTAGTTCTACTTAATTATATTAACAACTGTATGTCTCAAAATATTTCACAAATGATAAGCTTCTCATTTATAATATCTTAGAGACATCAAGTGAGACGTGAGACATCAGGATACGGAATATGGATATATTACGAATCAGTATACAGTATATAATATATATATATATATATATATATATATTTATATATATATATATATATATATATATATATATATATATATATATATATTTATATATATATATATATATATATATATATATATATATATATATATATATATATATATATATATATATATATACATACATATATATTTATATACATATATATATATATATATATATATATATATATCTATATATATATATATATATGTATATATATATATGTATATATATACATATATATACATATATATATATATATATATATATATATGTATATATATATATATATATATGTATATATACATATATATATATATACATATATATATATATATATGTATATCTATATATATATATATATATGTATATATATATATGCATATATATACATATATATATACATATATATATATATACATATATATATATGTATATATATACATATATATATATACATATATATATACATATATACATATACATATATATATACATATATATATATATGTAAATATATATACATATATATATATATATATATGTATATATATATATATATACATACATATATATATATATATATATTAATCATCGAATTTGGGACGGTGCTGTTCTTTACTCTTATCGGCATTGTGACCGTGAATTTGCTTCTATGGTGATGTTAATATTACTTGAATTGTTTTTTTTATTTTATTTTTACATAATTCTTATTATTACATATTTCAAATATATATATATATATATATATATATATATATATATATATTAGAAAGATATAATAACCAAATCAAGTAATAACAAAATATTAAAATTAACAAAACAGTTAAACCATGGTCACAATGCCAAAAAAAGAAATATACAGCACTGGCTTAATTTTGAAGATTGATTAGACTGGACTGATTTTCAAGTTTGTGCACCTAACTCTAATTAATAATACATGCTTATTTCAGAATTGGCAATAGTAAGTTACTATAAATACGAATGCAACAGACTATAAGCATTAAAAGAGGAGGAATTGAAAAAAAGAAAAAAATAGGAAATCAGTATTGCCATTATCCATAAGGTAAGAACTAATACCACACGTGTGAGTGCGAGCAGCCGTAACTGAATGAAAAAGGTCGAGAAGCATCCATATATATATATATAACTATAGTCAAGTATTTATATTGGCACACTGAGTAGTTAAAAATTATCATACAACGAATGATTCATCGTATGGTATTTTCCCAGCGTTCATTTGAAAGATAAATTTTCGTTCTTTCCGATGGTGTTAAGATAGAAATTATGTGATAATATTTTAGGTCGCTAAGCAATCGGTTTGTGTAAATATTGGCCTAAATCAGAGTAAAATATAAAATAATTTAAAAAAATAATTTGAAATTATTAAAATAACACCGAGATGCACCTGTGTATGTCGAGTAGTACCTATGTATACCAAATTTCATGATCGTAAAATTCTTAGATTTCGCGCTACAGACTGCACACACAGACAGACACACACAGGGGAAGACGCACGTACTCACACAGAGACAGGCAGACACATACATACACACAGAGAGATACACATGCATACACACAGATGCAGACATACACAACTTCCTTTATTATGTAAAAATTTCATAAACGTAAGGTTAAATGTTCTCCGTACTTTTTCTTATCTTCAGGTTGGTAATTCTGACCACTACAGTTTTCAATGTATACATTCAATTAACTACTCTTTGTCTAAGCCCAATGAAGATAAGGGTACTTGGTTTTCTGAAGTCGTTGGAAATATAAACGCTATTTCTGGAATTTAGGAGGGTATAACTATCGCTGGTTCGAATATCTAGTCTTAGAGAACTGTGTATATGTACGTCAAATGACCATCTAACAATAATTGTATCGTCCAGATACACGAAACAGGAATCAAAAGTGATTTCTTTTAGCGCGGTCTACATTAGACACTCACTGTATATATAACATTTCATAAAAATTTAACTTCTATCGCTTATGGAGTTTCAAAGATTTTGAAAAACACTGCAAAATTCGCATGTGAGCGCTGGCGTATTACAATCACAATTTCTTTTAATAAAACTACCTTCAATTCTTTCAATTTATCACTTTCATCTTTTCGTAACATTCGATAATTTTACGATAATTTAAGATTCGATAATTTAAGTTTGAAGTCAATCGTCAGCTTAGTTTTCGATATATTATCATGCAGTGCAAAGTGTGAGAATTACAACCAACACGGATACATAAAATAAAATTCTAGCACTGTTTGAATTCTCGTGTAACATTCTATTATTCACATTATGTTTCTTTTTAGCTAAAAGTTCATCTATTTTCATCAACAGGCAGGAAGATTGCTAACAAGTAGTTTTTCGTATTCAATTCCCTTCCCGAAAATGTCTATATTTCCAATTTATATAAAGAGGGTTTCCGTACAGAAATAAATACTTTATATTAGCGGGGAGAATAATATGTCAACCAAATAATGTTTCCAAACAAGAGGTATGAAAGTCTTCAATTGCTGAATATTCTTGGGACTCTAATCATGGCTGTAAATTTGGGTTGGTCAAAAGCGAAACATATACCAAAAGTGAAAAGAATACTCTTGTGATCTAAAATATTTAGGTCGAGTATGTAAGAAAATTAAATAGACGAATATTTCTTTTCGTGCCGTTACCGGGTTCAACTGAATTAATGAGAAACATATATTTTCTTTTACAATATTGATATTTAAGCCTGCCAAAACAGAGAACCTAATACTTTTAAAGAAACATGTTAAAACTATTATTTTGTTTAACAATGTATGACAAAATCAGAAGTAATCATCTTAAACGATTATCGGCACCGTTTGGTTCTGCTCCGTGATTAATAGTATAAGAATGCAAAATTTCAGTTCTAGTAGTCTTGTTCACTTCTAGTTATTCAAGTAGTCTAGTTCACTTTTATTGTTCTAGTACTATAGTCCACTTCTAATTGTTCAAGTAGTCTAGTTCACTTTTAGTTGTTTTAGTAGTCTCGTTCACTTTTAGTTTTTCTAGTTGTCTAGTTCACATCTAGTTGCTCTAGTAGCGTAGTTCACTTCTAGTTGTTCTAGTAATCTAAATCACTTCTAGTTGTTCTAGTAGTGTATTTTCTTCTAGCTAACCAGGATGGGAAGGGGACGCTTCTGAGCGGTCTAGAAACACTTTTCTCCCCACCTCTTTTTCTCTCCCCAGGCGAGAAATCGCCAATCCAACTGTTCTGCAGACGATACTATAAGAGTGTAAATATATAGCCTTCTAGGCTGACGATTTTTTTAGAGGGTTCTGAAATGCTTTCACGAAAAGTCCCGTTTTTCCGCCCCCTCGAAAGAGAGAAAAGAAACTCGGATTATTTCAGACTACTCTCCATAATCGATACGAGCAAATGTTTAACCCTCTAGGCCAAATAGGACATCTGGGTGGCATAGAATGTCTTTAAAAAACCAATTTTTTTCACACGTTGGGGATGAAATCAAAATCCTGGTTCTTTTAGGCTCTGTACCGTTGTCCCTACTACTAAGTCTTCAAATATTCTATCTTCTATATAACCTAATTGCTTATGGGTGTCTGAAAAAGCAAAACACTTTAGACAATTATAAAATCGATAATAAACATTACCAATTATATTTTCAATCGTGACATATATTAAAACTTTATGGCTCAATATTAATTAAATTATTACGTCCCATATTTCACTAAAATATATTTTTGAAGGAGATAATTTCTTTTTAATTTTCCTTACATTAGAAAGTAAAATATTTTTAAAAATAATTTTGCATTTTTAAACTAATGTGCAACAGTAATTGATAAAATAATATTATTTTATTAGAAAAATCCATGCAATGCATATTAAATTTCTGCAGCAAAGTCTCAGGAAAAAGAAGTACTTAATTTTTACTTCATATTATGCTGATCAATTAACATTTTGATTTTCACATTTTTCATGATAATTTCTAAGAGGGTTGACATTAAAATTTTTAGCCATTGGAGATGTTTCGAAAGAAAATTTGAAAAATGTAATATATTTCAAGAAAATACTTTTATTCTCTTCCATAAATTATAAACGATGAAGTTATCAATTTATATTAAAAATGCTTTCATGAAATAAACTAATGTAATGCACCATAAAAATGTTTTCATAAATTTCAATTATTAATCTTATTACTGAATAAGTAAATAACATTTTTGGCTTGTCTTTGATAAACGTTTGCGATTATATTTGATTGTTAGAGTTAGGTTTAACTTCAAGTATTTGTTTTTAATTTATTTAAATATACTATAGTGAAATTTTAGATAAAGTTCAATAATCCATTAAACTATTATTAATAATTATTAAAAAGCATAGTAAGTAAAGAGTAGTATCAGTTCTAGTAATATTTTACATGTATAAAACACATAATAGTTTATAATAATAAGGAATTATTTTAAATTTTTGCAGTAAAATCTTAATGCAGGACAGGCATACAACTGTGGGAACAGAATTTAGGCTGCTTTGTAACTCGATAGCGCATGATTAGTCCAAAAGATAGATTCAAGTCCGAACGTTAATTTCGGGTATGATTTGTAACATTGTCGATCCTAATTAGAATAAACCGGAACCTATCGCCCCAATGCTCCTTTTCCTGGAGTCGTACTCTCTCAAATAGTCTGAAAACAATGAGGACGACCCCATTAGTTCGTCCATTTTTAATCGCGAAAGAGCTTGCCGATCTTGCCAATAGAGTGCGTAGCTCATTCGTTAATATGACAAGAGCATGCTACGTCGGTCATAAGAAAAGTGGAATTTATATGGCGCTTCTATCTAATGTGTAGCAAGGTAATGTTGGACGTGAAGGAAGATCGCATACGTTCCTTTTACGTCTGCCATCACCACTTGTGAGACCAGCTTGCAGCCATGAGTCAAAGCCCACGGACTTTGACGTGGTAGTCTGATACTATATAAATAGACCAAAAGATATCTTTGGGTTCGAACGTTTAATTTAGGGTATGTTGTACAGCATTGTCGATCATTGTTTGAATGGCGCAATAGCCAATCTCCATATATGTATCTATTCATATATATCTATATATATACGTATATGCATCCAAATATATATTCTGGTGTTTTTCTGCCAATGCTATTCCTATGAAGTCGACATTGGTATAACATTGGAGTTAAAGACATTTCGACGCTCTTGCTACTCAAAATTACAAAAATATAGACTTGCAGACCAACTCATATAGCTTCAGAATTTATCCACAAAACCCTGAAAATTAACATTCGATTCGCCGTTTACTGAAACGACTATCGTTTCTATCTTTCCGAACGATATAATTCGATCTATTCACAACAAAGTGCTGTGCCTTTTGAATTTCTATAATGTATTTCACATTCGCCAAGCTATTGCAAGCAAACAATTTCAGAGGATATATTGTAGAATGACAGAACTTTTTATAATGCATTTTTGGCAAGGATGGTACCGTCCTAGTGGTTGCCACTCACACTCTGAGTGGGACTATCCTGACCAACCCAAACATACATCTTATGCCTTCGAGTAGGTTGGACGTTTGGATAGAAAAAAAATGATTTTCGACTCGTTCTTTTATCTCTTTATCAAAGCTTTCTCGTCTCCTTCAATCGGGATTTTGAGAATAAAAAATGATAATATTTGCGTTGTGTGACTCAGATTTTGAGAAATTATAAATTTTATTGCGTTGGGAATGGAGCAGGTTAACTTGTTTGTCCCGGCCTTTGATGAACAGTATTTTAATTATCTAGATTAATCTTATTTCTGTTATACAGAGATTCCTTCTTTGAATATGTTACATTTTTCAGCAACTGGAGCCGGTTAACCGAAAACTCGGACATTCGATAAACCGCATTAAATGATAGAAATATTTCCGTAAAGAATCAGGAGCTTTTGGATTAGAGGGTAAATCGATAATTCACTTAGAGGTTTAATCGGTATATACTGGCGTAACCAGTTTGAAAATAATTAGAATTTATGTAGTTAAGGAACAAAACTATTAATTATTTAAAAGCTATAGGACACGATTTATTACAACGATAGTACTACGTAAATAATTAAGTGATTCATTAGTCATTATAACAGCACATTATAATTTTCAGGCGTGAATATAGAAAAACCGTAATAAAATATATTACAATATAGATCACCTAATATAGATCTTGATTTATCCACGTTATCAGCACGCATTTCTCTAACGCTTCATATTTAAGTAGCACAATTTATTTGGAAGTGACCCTCAGGCATCCACCTCCGTTCGAGCTGAATTTTAGAATGTTCTCAATGATGTGTAATCAATTCCATTTAAGTAGTGGCGGGTGTTTGGCTTACAAACAGTCTCCTATTTGCTTCTGTGAACTTTGTGTCAGCATTTCCCTCGTCAAGCAACCGCTGGCTTTTGCTTAAAGTGAGAGCATTTGTCATTAGCTGACCACTGACGTTTGTGTTTAATATTTTCACTTTTTATTTGTTAGCAGTGCATTTTAAATACACGTGCTTTTGTTCAGTTTTAAGTAAAAGTATATCATTACTTTATTTATACAGTATAATGTATAAGGAAAGTATTGTGACGGGGTCGAAAATTCGAAATCGAGTTTTCAATGAGAGAGCACGTTTCAAGCTGTAACACAATATTTGTATTACATGTTTCCACCCCAATTACAAATGCCAACCTAAATAATGAACTATCTAAATGCTGCAGAGGGAGCCAATCACAACAAATGCATATATAAACAGTGGTCATCCCCGTCTGCAGCAACAGCGAATGGTAGATGTGGTAGGGAATGAATGGGGGAAAGAAAAAAGCGCCCCAAAGCCATATTCAAAAAACCTCAGTCGACTTAAAACTTTTGAACGAGTCAGCATCATGTTTTTGGTTTTGTGAAAAGTGTCTATAGAATGTGAGCAATAAAATGGTAGCGAGTGCAGTTAGATGTGCAACGGTTTTCCTACATCATTGAAATAGCACGAATATGCACGTAACACAAAGAGTAAAGGTAACCAACTTTCAATTGTCACTATTAGCACGGAAGGCACACCTTTATCGATTATTAAAATAATTAACTACCAGTTTGTATCAGTAGATCATATGAACGAGTTCGTAAATATTGAACTATAAGAACTATTTTTTATTGATTGCTTAAAGGAAACTGTTTTAAGAAATTTAAGTCAAAGTTATTATGTGTGTAAATATAAGTATTAATGTAATATTATCAGTATTATGTGTCTTTTAATAATTGATTTAATTATAGCATAGTTACTCCAGATACAATGGATATCTATTAAGTAAATATTAAAATAAATTGAGCAATTAAGCATGTGTATTTCTTTATGTTTTGTGTGTTCGTATCTCGAGCTTGAGAACCGGGAGCTTACATGCTCCACCCTTAGTGGCGGCATCATAGGTAAGTCATAGAATAATACTTTTTGATTAGAATCAGTTTACCTTATGACATGATGTCGCCGCGTGAATTGGTGCCGTATGTGGTCAAGCTCGGAGAGAATTATAATTTTAATAAGAGAAAGTAAAAATATAAATAAAAGACAAAATTAAATTTAACAATGAGTTTGAATATAATAGTGAATTTAATAATGAATTTAATAATGAATTCAATAATGAGATGTAACTCAGTATAATGATAGGAATATGCATGAAAATGATAATTTAAATATGTATTGTATTATTGTGTATATATGTGTGTATTAGTATAGATATTTAGTATATAGTCAGAAGTGTATAACAGTGTATTAAATCATGGCGCCGAATAAAACTAGGCAATCAAATAAAAGAGCAAGGCAAGATCCTCCGATTAACAATATGCAGCAGGAGGTAAATGTAAATAGCAGTATAACAGATAATTCGGCTGTAACAAATAACGCGGTCCATGTACAAATGCCCGCAAATCAAGCGCAGCAAAATACTTCGTTGCCAATTATGCAAATGTTGCCATCATTTGATGGACAAAAGGAAAATAATGTCAATTTCTTTATCATACAATTTAAGGAAATAGCGGATTTAACATCATGGTCCGAACAAGAGAAAATTATAATTGTCAAATCTAGATTAAGGGGAAAGGCACAACAATTTCTAGCAGAAAACATTGCTCTGCAAAAGGAAAAATCATATGAAAAATTCATGGAATTATTAAAAAACAAATTTGAGAAAAAAGAAACCTTAGTGCAAAAACATAACAATTTTAACAATCTGAAACATTTACCAAATATGACAATTAAGGAGCTTGCACAAGAAATCGAAAACCAGGCGATAATATTTTTAGAGATAGACGGAACAATTGATGCAAATGTACAAAAAATTATAGAGAAAATTAAACTGACCAAATTTTTACAGATAGTCAGAGAAGATTTAAGAACAGAAATAAAAAAAAAATGACCCGAAAACCTTTGACGAAGCAGTGAGAATAGCTGAGGTAATAGAATCCGCATTGGAGGAAGATAATGATTGTGTAAATAATATTGAAGTAGAAAATAATATAATTGAGAATGTGGAAATAAATCATGTAGAAACTGAAAATACTGCAGAAAAGCCGCCACAGAAATTTTGTATAGCGTGCGGTCGCAACAATCACTGGATGTCAGAATGTTTTACGCTTCAAAAAGTACAAAATAATTTAAAAAGGGCATTCACAAATGAAAACAGCAGTCAAGAAACCACCATTTATCAACAAAGACCCACTAATCAAAATAATTATGCACATTATAGTAGATCAAATTTCAGAAGAGGTAATTTTATAAATAACCGGGGATTACGGCGTCGTGCAGGAAATAACAACAGACAATTTCTAAATAATACTAGAAGACCATATCAAAATAATAGGCGACAGTTTGAAAGCAATAATGACCAATATCAGAATAATGAATATTTAAACTAAGAAAGGGACCTCGAAATAAAAGACAAATAGAAAGTTGTAATGCATCAAATAAGGATTCGAGATCCCATAAAAGTGCAAGCAAAATTAATAAGGATGCACAAAATTTAAATGAACATTTACTGAATTCAACGTATGGACAGAGTGACGCACTGCCAATGATCAACGTAAATTTAGAGAACATAAAAACAGTGGCTCTCATAGACAGTGGCGCAAGTGTCAGTTTATTATCAGATCAAATATTTCAAAAAATCAAAAATAAAATTAAAATTAACTATTTATCTAGACAAGTTAAAATTCAAACTATGACAAAAGAAAACATACAATTCTCAAAATGTATAAGCTTCAGCTTTAAAATTGAAAACAAAAGATGCAAAAATTCATTTTTTATAACTAAACAATTAAACAACACCCCCTACGAAATAATCTTAGGATTTGATTTTCTCAAAAATCATCATGCCATAATTGATACAAATAAATTAACATTAAAATTTATTAAAGAATCCATATCTATCCCACTTAAAAACAAAAATCAGAAGAAAGCACAGGAACCAGAAAATAATAATACAAGAGTTGAACATATTCAATGCTTAAATGCAAGCTTAGCGCATAAAATTAAATTACTCCCTCAAGAAACAAAATCAATAAAATTAAAATTAAATGAAAACTATTTTGAGGATAAGGAGGTATTGTTAAATATTACAAATTCGTTAAAAGATTTACACGCTGAGTATTCTTTACATTATGTAAATAATAGAAAATTTATCTCTACTCTATTAACAAACAAAACAGAAAAAGAAATTCAACTTAATAAAAATATGATTGTCGGAACTGTAACACCGCAATTTGAAATTTTTGAAGAAAAACATAATGATGATAAAATTTTACAGGTCAATAATATAGAGTTTAAATAACCCACAAAAAATGGACATTTCAGCTTTACGAAAAGCGGAATTAACACCGCAAGATTTTAAACTGGATCATCTACAAGAGAATGAAAAGCATACATTGCTTAAATTACTTTTACAAAATTATGATGTATTTTCGAAATCATATAAAACGCTGGGAATGACAGAAGAAATAGTACCGGAATTTAATTTACTACACCAATACCCAATTCAATGTAAACCTTATCCCTTGCCAAAAATGTTAAAACCTGTACTCGAAAGTGAAATGAAACAGTTGTGTGAAGCAGGAATAATTGAAAAGTCTACCAGTAACTACGCCTTCCCATGCCTATTAATTAAGAAAAAAAATAATTTTAATAATAGTCATACAGATAAAGTACAAAAGTATCGTTTAGCCGTAGATTATAGATTGCTGAATCAGATTACCGAATTACTGCCCATAAATATTGGTAAAATTAGCGACATTCTGCACAACATCGCAGGCCACAAATTGTACACGGTGATTGACTTAAAGTCCGCGTTTTTTCAAATTAAAATCAAACCTGAGGATAGTCTGCGATTAAATATCATAACAAATGATGGCTCGTATAGACCTAAAAGACTACCTTTTGGGGCAAAAAACTCATCGGCATATTTCTCATTATTAATGATGAAATACTTAGGAGACTTAAAAGATCAGAAAATTGAATTTTATTTAGATGATATTGTAATTGCCGCAAATTCATTCCAGAAAATGTTGGAGAAATTAAAAACGGTTTTTTCGAGATTAGGTAAATTTGGTTTAACTATCGATCCTTCAAAACTACAAATGTGTAAAGAGAATATTAAATTTCTAGGATTTAAGATAAGTAAGGAAGGCATAACACCTTCAGATGATAATGTACAAAAAATAACGAATTTCCCTGTGCCAACGACAGTAAAAAAAGTAAAATCATTTTTAGGTTTATGTAATTACTTCAGGCAGATCATACCAAATTTTTCTGAACTATGCAATCCATTAATTGAGTTAACAAAGAAAGATAAGAAATTTATATAGACGGAGAAATGCGAAGAAGCCTTTGTAAAATTGCAAAACGCGATTTTATCGAAACCGGTAGTCAGGGCAGCTGATATGTCAAAGCCGTTCTTTTTGTCGACTGACTGTTCAAAAGTAGCCGCGTCAGGAATTTTACTTCAATCAGTGAATGGAAATTTTCATCCTATCGAGTATTACAGCAGGAAACTTTCAGAGAGTGAAAAGAAATATCCGAGCATGAAGCTAGAATTGTTAGCAATTCATGATGCTATAATACATTTCAAAGATTTTTTATATGGTACGCACTTTACAATTTTTACGGACTCTAAAGCTTTAACTCACTATATACACTTAGAAAATCTAAATTCTGATTTAATCGCAAGATGGTTATTAAATTTACAACAATATTCGTTTGACATAAAATACATTAAAGGACAAGATAATCCCAGTGATTTTATGTCACACAAAATTTTTTCTGAACAAACTAAGACTAAATTAATAAATAATATTATTGCTAATGACAGCGCTATAACAATAGCCAGAATTTTAGAAGAGCAAGCAAAAGATAGAGAGATAAAGAAAATTATTAACGGACTGAATGCAAAATCTAAGCAGCCAAAATATGTAAATAAATACTATACAGATGTAAATACGGGATTAATTATGATAAAGACTGCTAGATATATCAGAAATCCTATGCAAAAGGACAGAATTCTAATACCTCACAGTCTAAAATTTGCAGTTATTGAGTTAGCTCATACACCACATTTTGGAGTAGAAAAAACCTATCAAATTCTGAATAGAAAATATTACTGGAAAGGGGCATACAGTGATGTAAAAAATTTTTGCGCATCATGTGATGCATGTTTATGTTACAAAAATAACGCTATAAGACCTATGGCATTACAACGTGTCCCACGTCCATGTAAACAAAATCACACGGTGGCATTAGATATTGTAGGGAAGCTACCGGGAAGTAACGGACAGCACGAGTACATCATAACGATGATAGACCATTACTCGAGATTCCTGGAGGCAGTACCCGTGAGAAATATTACAACTGCGAGTGTATTACAGGTCCTAACGAATTGGAATGCACAAAATGGAGTTCCAATGTGGTTGTTATTAGATAATGAAAGGCAACTAAAAAGCGAGGAATTTAAAAAATTCGCAGAGCAACATGGTATAAAACTAAAATATACGTCAATTTACAAACCCAGCTCAAATGCAATTTTAGAAAGAAGCCACTTGGGAATAAAAAATTATTTGGCAGCAATGGCTGACCAAACTTTTAATTGGCACAAGGTCTTGCCATATGTAAAATTATTTCATAATGCAACACCCAGCGCAAATATAGACCACAGTCCCGCTATTTTGTTTCTTACCAGAGATTTGAAATTACCCGGAAAAAATAATCTGGAAATAGCGGACCCTGATGACACTCCGATTTTAACGCAAAATGAATACGATAACGACGTCAGTGAAGCACTTACATTAGCGGAAAATATCAATAAATTTACTAAACAGAAACAAATTCAAGCGCAGATTAGACAGGAGAGGATTTGTAAGAGAGTGAGAGAAAAAAAATTATTAAGAGGGCAAATTGTATATTTAAAGAATTTACGACCAACCACAGCATTACAAAAGAAATTTCAAGGACCATTTCGCATTGTAAAGGTGATCCGTAACAATAATTACGCTATCACGCCTATGTACGATCCAAATAAAAAATGGATAGTTGTTCACGCGAATAAATTATATAAAGCAGAACCGCGTAAAAAGTATTTACAAAATAAACAAACACGGCGAACTGTTGACAGAAGTCAATCGCATGTAAACAAAGAATATAACGCCAATAATCAAAATGATGGGAGTCCTAGACGTTATAATCTGAGGACACGCAAAAAATAGTATTCGAAAGCAAAATAATATATAATTATAAAAATGTAATATGAAAATTTTATGTGCGAAAACGCAAAATATGTTATATTAGTGTAACGGTAATGAAGGCATTAAATGTATAATTTTAAAAATTTAATAATTAAATAAAGGTAGTTTGTAAAATTAATATGAGGATAATATTTTTGTAAAATAAATATGAGGATTTTGTAAATATGAGGATAAAACAAAAAATATAGGTAATAAATAAACATTTATGTATGGATACATAACTTATGAATAGAGCAATAAATTTCGAAAAAAATATGTATCAGTGGTAAATAATACATACAATACCCCTCAATGTTCTAAAATAAAATAAACTAAGATGTGTTGTAAGAGAGAGAGAGAGATAATTAAATTTCACTTACTTGCAATTTGTCTTGCTTGAAAACGAAAAGTGGTAACAGTCAGTAATAGCCATCAAAATTTATCAAGTCTTTCTATAATGGCAGGCATGGAATGGAATTCCTCACGATATCTTTTCTTTTTTTTTTCCTTTTCTTGTACAGGTCTTGAAAAAATAGTATAACATAATTAATAAAATGCAAAATAAAGTGAATGGAACATGGTAAATGCAAGCATATAATATTCAAAATCATAAAATTATTAATTAAATACCTCATAAAAAGCTGACAGAATAAAAGCAGAATCATAAATAAATAAATAAATAACATTTTAAGTCAAAAATAACAGTCACAGCTGATATAAATAATAATTAGTAAATTAATAAATATATATTGCATAAATAGTGTATACAGACCTTTTACAAAAACACGCAATCTGGAAAACAAAATAAAAATTAAGTACATAAATTAATTAATAAAACTTGAATAAGTAAGATTAGTTTCCTATCCTTCACAGTCAGCGTAAGAAGTCCATTGTACGGCGAAAGCTTGTCACCTTCAAAATAGATATCCAGGCTAAAAAATAAACATCAGGAGAAAATCTCCCCTGCATAGTACGATAATAATACGAAAAATTTCTATTGTAAGCATACAATCAATGTTTCAAAATTAAAATTATAATTGCAGGCAATTATAGTTATTTAAAAATACCGGCCGGTAAGATAAAATAAAATACATTAGGAAAAGACATTAATTTGTATGTAAATGATAAATGATTTAGTATTATTAAGAAATTATTGCATTAATTAAACATCACAGTAAATAAAAAGAAATAACAAATGAAATTAAATTTGAAAGAATGATATAAACAGAAATAAATATGTAATGTTATGCTGAAACGGGAACATAAAGTCAGTTATATCAATAACATAACAAAAGCATGGTATATTCATAATACTACACATAAAATAATATATCACGCGTTGTTGCAACAAGGGATAAATAAATCCAATGAATTAAAAGTACATGAAATTAATATCATGGGTAGTCAACAGTCAGATCTGTGTTAAGGTCATAAGATAAAGGAGAAAATATATATATATACGTATCAAATTAAATAGAATGAACAACAACATATGTAAAATAAATAAAAATATAATGCAAAGAACTTGAAAGAAAAGATTGTAATAAAATTCCTTAAAAGATACAGCAAAAAATACCACGTCAATGTAGAGCGTACGCGATGTGACAGTCTAAAAGTCCGCGCTTTGTAGATAGGATACCGCCAAAGTTGCACGATTACGATTAAATGTTTAGCGATACATGCAAAAGGCAGTTAAATCTTTTTTACGTAAGTTTGCGCTCTGCAAACAATGAAGACACTCATTCAGGGTCGCCGTCGGGGTCAACAGATTCGCAGTCGCCATGGAAACCGCGTTAGGGGAAAGGGAGGAAATCTTGTGGTCAAGCGAATTTTTCTTTTTTTCTTTTCTCCCCTTTCTCTCGCTCAGTTGTGTTTCACACTAAAGGGCAGCGGAAGAGGAAATTTAAAGTGCGTATTGTGAGATGCACAATATTGTGGAGTAGCGAAATGAGTATATTTGATATATATTGATCATATATATGTGATATTTTAAATGCCGCGATGTAATATGATATAAATACGGTGTTCAAAATAGCCATGATTGATACACACAAAAAGTAGATAATATGTTATTCATTATAACAAATAAGAAATATATACAGCTAAAAAATTGTCTAAAAATTATTTACGTCTGTGAAAATGAGAAATCAAGGTAATGAATTGCGTATATTTTAATGTAATGTTGTGAACTTGTATATAAATAGAAATGCAAATAACAATTATGATATAGTCTTCATTTGAAGTGTACAATAGACTGTACTAAGCAACATAATGAAAATATAAATATTGAAGTACCGGAACTTTGAAAGTTAAGTCACAGGATGGTGACTCACTCTTCCGTGATACAAAAAATATATGCTTATAAGATCAATAGTGTGCCTTCCATGTGACAATAAGGTGTCTTCCGTGCTCATGATAATTCCATGTGACAATAAGGTGTCTTCCGTGCTCATGATAATTCCATGTGACAATAAGGTGTGCCTTCCGAACAGTGATAATTTCTTCATATGCATCAATATATGTGTTACCAAGTGCGATAAGGTGTATCTTCCGAACAGTGAGTTCCTTCATTTTAGTGACATGTCGGTTGTAATGCACCGATGTATGTATTCCAATGTGACAATATTGAATTTTACGTGCTGGTGATATACTTCTAGTCTTGCAATATTGTGTTTTCCTGGATGGGCATATTCATTCATGTAGCAGATGTGTGTGCAGTGCTTCAGATCAAGATTTCCACAGCGGACGCAATGTGTATACATATGTGTTCAGTGCAATGTTTACCGTGTGTTGAATTTTTCTCTCTGCAAGGGGGGATATCATGTAACACAATATTTGTATTACATGTTTCCACCCCAATTACAAATGCCAACCTAAATAATGAACTATCTAAATGCTGCAGAGGGAGCCAATCACAACAAATGCATATATAAACAGTGGTCATCCCCGTCTGCAGCAACAGCGAATGGTAGATGTGGTAGGGAATGAATGGGGGAAAGAAAAAAGCGCCCCAAAGCCATATTCAAAAAACCTCAGTCGACTTAAAACTTTTGAACGAGTCAGCATCATGTTTTTGGTTTTGTGAAAAGTGTCTATAGAATGTGAGCAATAAAATGGTAGCGAGTGCAGTTAGATGTGCAACGGTTTTCCTACATCATTGAAATAGCACGAATATGCACGTAACACAAAGAGTAAAGGTAACCAACTTTCAATTGTCACTATTAGCACGGAAGGCACACCTTTATCGATTATTAAAGTAATTAACTACCAGTTTGTATCAGTAGATCATATGAACGAGTTCGTAAATATTGAACTATAAGAACTATTTTTTATTGATTGCTTAAAGGAAACTGTTTTAAGAAATTTAAGTCAAAGTTATTATGTGTGTAAATATAAGTATTAATGTAATATTATCAGTATTATGTGTCTTTTAATAATTGATTTAATTATAGCATAGTTACTCCAGATACAATGGATATCTATTAAGTAAATATTAAAATAAATTGAGCAATTAAGCATGTGTATTTCTTTATGTTTTGTGTGTTCGTATCTCGAGCTTGAGAACCGGGAGCTTACATGCTCCACCCTTAGTGGCGGCATCATAGGTAAGTCATAGAATAATACTTTTTGATTAGAATAAGTTTACCTTATGACACAAACCTCTCTGAACAAAATGTGTTTGAGGGGATTTCTATGTGTGGGGAGGAAGGAACGCACGATATCTCACGAACGAATGAAGTGATTCGAATGAAATTTAATACAAAAATTGCAATCAGTGAATACTGGAAGCTTATTTCGAAGGTTCGGAAGACTGCCAAATTTCCAAATGAAATTTTGAAAAAATCATCAGAAGATCAAGATTTTCAATGCATTTACAGTGAATAGTCATTTTAAATGAATTTCTTCATTAGAAAACGATAAATATAAATATTAGAACACTAGTATGAACACCATTCTTGATATATTGCACATTTTTAGATATTTTTTTTAAAAGTCATATAAAATTAAAGAAAAATATTCACTATTTTAAAATATGTTTACTTTTCATATCGCATTATGCAATAAGTTTGTTAACATCACTCTCATGGATCTAGCTCGTGCCATGCAGGAAAGAAGACGCGTCGAATAATAGTTCTGTATTTTGGCGCCAATAGTCATTTATCTACTATAAGAATAACATATTTCTCCGACCATAAAGCTTGGTGAAATTTTGTCCACGAATTTGGTAGTATATCGTGAACTTGACAACTTTTATTAAGTGTTGCCAAATTGATAAAATTGACGCTAAATGAATTAAACGACTAATTGATGGAAATTCAACATATTGGAGAGAATATAAAATTCTACTATAAAAATAACCTATTTTTCCGTCCAGAATAGCTTTTGGCGAAATTTTGGCGACGAATTTGGCGGAATACCGCCAACTTGGTGACTTTTTAAAGCAGACCCAAATTGACTAAAAAGTCAAAAATTGATAAAAATGACGCGAAATCAATGAAAATGTCTATTAATTGATGAAAATTAAATATCTTGGATAGAACGTAAATATTTCTCCGTCCTTAACACTTGGCGAAAAATTTGACGGAATGTCACCAAATTAGTCATTTTTTTTTAAATGTTGCCAAATTGGCGAAAATGACGCTAAATTTATAGAAAAACGCTGAATGGGAGATAACGCTTTGGAAATTTTGAATTTTATTATATTACGGGAATATACCTTCTAGTATACAGGGTGGCTACAAAATAACGTGAGGTATTCAGAGCCCTCTAACGAATAATGTATTGGACGAAATGTAACAAAATTCAGTGGGCGTCCACAATGGAACAAGCGATTTCTTTATCTAAAATAAAAAATTAATTCCAAAAGTCGCCTCCAGGGAGAATTTTGCCGCCGCAAAAGTGTAGTAATGTGAATAATGAATGTACAAGACTAGAATTCGCAGTGCTAATAAAAGCATTTTTGTTGTTGATATTACAACGCAGTGAAAGGTTACGAAACGCACGTGCATAAATAAGTAATGATATGATAATAAAATGTGAATATTCATGTGTGAAAACTGTACGAAAGTAAATATAAATAAGTAAATATGAAATAAATATAAATGAATATGAAATGAATATAAATAAATATGAAAGGATAATAAATATTTTGATGTAATGGTAAAGTGTGTGAGAAGACGTCATTTGAGGTATAAAAATAAAAATGTCAACGATGTCAAGGTACGATATCAACTGGGCAATATTTGTAAGCAAAATAATATACGTAAAAGTGTTTTTTTCTAGTAATTTCATATAAAATGATGTGCAGGTAGATGTAAATGTACGACGAAAAATCGTAATAAATAAATATCTGAATAGGTTTGAGGAAATTTATGTAAAAAAATAAAAATAATATGTATGTAATAAATGTCATGTTTAGCAAGATATAAATAAGTAGATAAGTAAATAATAATATGTATTGAGGAACTGTTGCAGCTAAAATGTAGGTTAACCGCAGTTACTAAAATTTTCAGATAATAAATAATTATATAATAATATGTTAAGTAAGAATGATAAGATTCCACTGCGCATTACGAAAGTTATCATAAAATGTCAAGTATTGGAAGTTTTCTATGTATATACACATTCACTAGCCTGATATTTACACATTTATATACATTTACTGACACCTTTACATAATTAACAACTTTTTTAACAAAATTGAAAGTTTCAATCGATTTAAAAAATAAATAAATAAGTAAATAACTCTTATAAATGTTGTAATTAAGGTTGAGTAAATAAATCCGCGATGAAAAATATGAAAATGGCTTAAAATCGTAAAATATTCAAATAATAAGATAGGTAAATAAATAAAGTCATGTCGCGAAGTTTTTTACAAAGTATGAGTCAAGCTACGTTATCATTTGAAAGAATGAGTCACGCAACACAACTTATTATAATGTTGTAAGTAAGGTTGAGTAAATAAATCCGCGATGAAAAAAATAAAAATGTTTCAAAATTGTAAAATATTCAAATAATAAAATAGGTAAATAAATAAATTCATGTCGCGAAATTTTTTACAAAGTATGAGTCAAGCTAAGTTATCAACTGAAAGAACAAGTCAGGCAACACAACTTAACTCTACAATAAACCAGCAAATAAATAATATAGGTGAAATACAGGAGAGTGACTACTCAACTCGGTAGCACAGTTTCAAAACGTAAACAAATCAATAACCTAAAAAGTTGCAATTAGGTGAGGTTTTGAATTCAAGGACGTATGGTTAAATACAATTTTAAAATAAATAAAATAATGTAAGAAATTAAGAACTTAATTGTAATAAGTCTAAAAAAAATTTTAGACAAAAATGAAATTTAAAAAATGTTATAAAATTAAATTTAATTTAAAAATTTAAATTTATACAAGTGTTTAATAATGTAGGAAATAGTTTAATAATGTAGGAAGTAATTAAAGATTTAAAATTTAAAATGAAGGATGTTAAGAAGGGTAGCAGTTACTAAAAAATTTGCACAATGGCGAAAGAATAATTGTAAAATTGAGTACATGATACAATTTACAAACAATAAGCAATAGGTATGACGTCCATATAAAAGCATTAAAATGAGAAATGATATAAAAGAAATAATCTCAATAAGGAATCTTGGGAGATTAATTAAAATTTTGAATACAATATAATACATTAAAGAGATTTAAAATAGTTGATAAATTGTAAAAAAGGGTTAGGTGATGTTTCAGGTCAAATTTTAAGTGATAAATAAGGCACCTAAAGATAATTTTGATATTTAATACAAATTAGCTATAGGCACCCCTTAAAATTTAAATAGGGGAATATAATTATGTAAATTCCTTTAAATAAGTGTCAAATTTGAGCTTTAAAGGAGAAGATTGTGAGAGAATATTTTAGGAACAATAATGCAATGAGAAATAAAATAGCACATGTATAGGCAAATGCAGTCATACTAGAATAAAATACGGTATTCAAAATGAAAGAATAAAAGGTCAACAATAATGGAGGAATAAGAAGTATGATATACGTTTTAATTCAACATTTATGGACATGTTAAATTTGGTTAGAAAAGAGTTTTACAATACGTTCAAATACGAAGGTTTTGTTGATAACAGTCCAGCATCAAGTCTTCAAGAAGCGGGAGAAAATGCTGCAGGGTCATTCTCTTCGAAGTAAAGTTGAGATGCTTCTTTTTTCTCCCAATATTCTTCAATTAGCGAAAAGGAGTTAGAAGAAATCGAAAAGAAAGAGGACAAGGATCATAAACAGTAACTTCCGCGAAAAATGAATGGTGCCAGTCTTATCATTAGCAGATCGATCACCTGCCAACGCGAAAGGTAGGCCGGAGAGGGATGTGATGTTTTTGTTTTGTTTACGTTTCGGGTTTAAAGGGATGCATTTAAAGGGGGCATTGTCAGAGCATGTGTCAATGAGATAGAAGTATTTAAAGTTATTTAAAGATGTTAAATATTTAAAAAAAGTTAATACTTATGTACTATGATGTTAAATGCTAAACAATGTGATGTATGTTATGAAAAAATCAATGATAAAATTTTTTTTAATCAATGAATACTGAATTATATAAAAAATAACATAGAAACAATAACGTTGTGTAATTTGTTAAAAAAGTTGTTAATTATGTAAAGGTGTCAGTAAATGTATATAAATGTGTAAATACTAGGCTAGTGAATGTGCATATACATATAAATTCGTAAATTAGTCAAAATTTAAATTTTGTTTGATTTGAAAGCTCGACGTGATACAATGTTGATGAATACATATAACTGATATATATGGTATAATATGATATTAAACTTTTGTGTTTACAACAAGACTTTGTTTAGACATACATCAGATCTATGACAAACTTTCATCAAGGAAAAATGGCAATTATAGAATTGTCAAAGACACGAACTTTATTGGTGTTTCTTTTTTGTTTTATTTGTATCAGCGGAATATATGTGAGACCAGGATTCACGTAGACAGTTTTATATGTGGATTTATGATATCTAGCAGGCCAGACAAAGGCATCAGACTACAAAACGCTAATGTATTGCAACTCTGACCCGAGAGGTCAGCAAATGCCATAAATAAGGGGCTTCCAGTACAGGTTCGGTCGAGCCAGAGCAGTTACTGGAGGCTAAAAGAAAAACCATGGGATTGGTTAAAAAGGTTAACCAATACGGAAATCTTACCAATGCGGAATCACCCTGAGGTCAACAAATGGTCGCCGAAGAGGCGTATCAGACCTCAGACAAAAAGAGGTGGCGATCGAGAGAAGTTTCTACAGAGTTGAAACAGAGATCAGAACAGATTTAGATGAGATCAGAGTAACGTAGAGAGTAGTAACAGATTCAGAAACAGACTAAGACAGAACAGATTTAGATGAGATCAGTAGTAAATCATTCAGAGTAATATAGTGAGAGATGCATAAAAATGGTGAAACAGCTAAGACGTCCATTGAAATATTCATGAAGTTATGACCACGCAGTGATAATGCGTCAGCATTCAGATGTGAGTCAGTAGTGTGCCGTCATAAAATAGAGGCAAAAGTTGCCGAAGAGGCAATGTGAAATAGCAATAGCAAGTTTTTGCGAGTACCTATATGAAAGGCAATAGACTGTGGGCTGTCTATTAATTACCAAAGACAAAATAGGAAGTATGTATCTGTCAAGTATTATAAAAGCTCATAACCAATTTATAATAATAACTTACCTGGTCTCACATGTCCTATCCACTCCTTAATAATATATGATAATTGTTGTAATTAATTTAATAATAAATAAAATGTTCATAATAAATAATGTTATTTTAAAGTAAAAATGAAGTTAATTGTGAATAGTATTATGTTAATAGATTTTATTTCAGGAACTCGTTCTAAAGATATATATGGTGGATTATTACGACATTTCAAAGTAATAGCACAATGTGTTTAATTAACTTCAATAATATTTATTTTCTGAGTACCACAAAGTGATAAAATGCCAAATAAGGCAGCACTCATCAATTTTGTTAACAATGCATGACAACGTATATTGTTAATTACAAATGAGGTTCAATATTACCGTCATTATGATGTTCGAAGCACTGCAAGCATTGCCCGACATTTTCCACGGCGACTCTCAACATATCAAAAGTGATTTGTCTCCCATGTAACGTTACTCGATCTTTCAATATTGCGATATCGGAAACATATCCTTGATACACAACGCTTTTAAGAAATCCCCACAGCCAAAAGTCAGAAAGTTTAATATCGGGCGCCCTGTGTCGCCATGCCGTGGGAAATGCACTATTAATAATTCTGCTGTCTGAGAAATGTTCCCGCAACAAACGCTGTACCTTAAATCCTATATGGGGTTGTGGACCATCATCCATGAAGGTGGTTGAATCAAGACATCCTCATTGCTGCAGTTGTGGAACCACGCAGTTACGTACATATCGGCATAACTGTCAGCATTGACAGAACAGGTCACTAGTCCACTTTCCGGCTATCCTCGTAAGAGTAAGAACCGGTAATAAAAGATGCCGTAAAACAGCACCACACTGTGACTTTTGGTGAATGGAGAAGTTTCTGCAGACATGCTTGCGGATTAGTCGCACACCAAATGCGGCATTTGTGTGTGTTAATGCCGCGGTTCAAATGAAAGTGCGCTTCGTCACTCCATAAAATGTGCCACGGCCATGTATCATCCACTTCGATGCGTGCTAAGAATCTCACAAAGAAAACTCAATTCGGATTGCCAGAGAGCTATTCTTGAACAGAACAGATTTTATGGGTATAAAATTTCAACATCTCATGAAGGATTTTCCACACCCTTGAGTATTGGAAATCCGCTTGCGGGTATTGCCTGTGCACTATTGGTACCCTGCACATTAACTGCTGGTACCCGTCATTAACTGTTCCACAATAGCAGTTGCAGTACGATCACGTTAAGCATGTGGGTCCGTAAGTCCTTCCGAGAGGTCGGTGGTAGGGGAAGGAGGGTACGGTCCCTGTGGATACCTCCCCCACTAGATTCCGGTCTAAATTGGGTGGCACTTCCCGACCGTCCAAATGGTTACCTTACACTTTTCTGGTAGGTCGGATGGTCTAGGTCTCAACAACAACAATAGCAGTTGCAATTTCTTCAACTTATTGCTGACTAACCGCTTTGCGTTCCCGGCCTGGTTGCCATGCTAGAGTTCCAGTAGTTTCAAATCGTTGAATCATATTTCGTAAGTTTGTTAGGCTCATCTATGCTCCTCGTAACTTCTTAAATCACCGACATTCGCAAAGGGCAGCATTGGCATTCTCGTTCGGCTGATAATACAGCTTCACTAACAAAGCGCGATCACGTAAAGTGAGAGACATCTAAAGGTACTAGGTAGTTCGCCTCCGAATGATGAGAATTCTCCTAGCCTTTCCTTTTATCCACATAATCGCTACACGGAACGCGATTATGAAAATTAGTGAATTTTACTGGGTAAACAGCGCAAAAATTTTCCCTGGAGGCGACTTTTGGAACTAATTGTTAGAAATCGAAACCGCATGTTCCACTGTGTACGCCCACCGAATTTAGTTACGTTTCGTCCAATACAATACTCTCTAGAGGACTCTGAATACTCATGTTATTTTATGGCCATCAGATATATGAAATGCTCTTCTTTCCATTTATCTGTAACACTTGGCAATAGATTTTGCGAACTTGTTGAATAATCTAGCGAAATATCGCCAAGACTGTTTTCGCCAAGACTGTTCCGCCCAAGACTAACGAAAATATCATGAAGATTAAAAAGTAGAAAAAGGAAATTAAAATTAACATTTTTACCATCAATATATTTATATTAAATGGGGTGTTTTTAAGCAACATAATTTAGTGCCTTGGGATCTTTCAGTTAACTTTCCTCACAAAGTTGCGTGAAAATCGTTGGAATTTTATTAGAATCGTTCATAAAATTATTTCCATTTTCTAAATTGACTAATTTAATTGGAAATTTAATAATATTTCTTTGACTATTAGCTTTTATTTTTCTAGCACACAAATGCGTATCGCATTCAAACATTAAACGATATTAATACATTTATTTTTAATTTTTTATTTTTTATTTCACGCTTGGCACAAAGTGAACATTTTTTGATTAAACTACAAACTTAAAATTCTTACAAATATATGCAGAGAATATTTATTTTGATGCAACATACCATAATATATACATAAAATATTACAGCTCAATAAGACGTAAGATGGTCGTTCCTGTTAATGATTCTTGGATGCATTTCGGAATATAATCTATCAAGTTGTAGGTAAGCTCAGTATCCTGCCGAAAAAATTCACTCGCTACATGAACGGGTCTCCAAAGCTACCTCTCACTAACATTCCATAGAATAGCTTATACTGTAATATAGCTTCAAAGTGCAAATGTTCAGGGTGCTTTGAATTCAGGGGGCTTTGACCTAGTGAATGAGGATCTGTTATCAAAAGTGGGTATTACCCTTTGAAAAAATTAAGTTAGGCCAAAATTTAATATGAAGATGATATTTTATATACAGTAGTTGCTCACTTTTTATAACATACATTATTACGAGTCTGACGATATATTTGGTTTTACTATACGACTTAAACTTCCACCTGAACTTTAATTTTAGCAGAGATAATGGTGCTGTCTGCCTCACTATGGACAATATTCTAAAATTTGATTTCAGTTAATTAAGTTTATATTCTGTAATATATGATGTTAGTGAATATTAACATATATATTTTCCTGTTCAAACTTGTTTTTAAGCCTATTTCAAGCATATATTATACATTATAATGATTCTAAATATGCCAGAAATAATTGCTAAGATATATTGCTGATAACTTGTCTGTGAGTCAGGACAAGTATTTTTCATACATTCATAGTATTTAATTTTTATACAGATTTGTATAATGATCAGAATAAGACCAAAATATATATTTTTTATTGAAACAATTTATTTAACTTGATCTGGTGTTTGTATGTCAGCGATTCAAATATTTGAAGCTTTGGCTAATCAGGCTCTATTCATCGGAGTAATATTAAATTTGGTATGTCATTGTTGTTTGTAGTACTTTTAGTTATTTTGATTTTGAATATTAACTGGTTAGCCCGTCCTGGACCCGCCAAAGGAATGTACTCGGGTGATAACTCAAGAATCGGAGCAGTTAGAAACTCCAAATTTGGTATTTCGTTGTCTTTTGAGGTACATTTAATTCTTTCAATTTCGAAATTTATCGGGATAGCTCATTCTAGTCCCGCAATAGGAATATACTCATTTTTAAAGAAAAATTCCCGGTACAACTAAAAAATTTAAATTTTGCATGTCGTTGTCTTTTGTGGCAAATTTATTTATTGTTATTTTAAACCTTACTGGCATAACTCGTCTTATGCCCGTAAAGGGAATGTACTCGTTGTTTAGAATAACTTGAGAACCAGGGCAGCTAAAATGTCAGAAATTGATATGTCGTGCTCTATCATATATTTAAGTTGCATACGTTTTAATACATACATTTTTCATACATATAATTTGCATACAGACATTGAAAGCAAATAATAATAAACATACTTTAAAAAACAAAACAGATAGTTTTTCTTATTAACATCCGTTTGTAAGTTGCTCTATTAATTTTTTTCTTGACTCTGTAAAAAAAAAACTGATGTGGGCAACACATGACTTTCCTTATATAATGTAATGAATTTACTACTTTTCAGTAAAAAAAATAGGTTTTTTCTTATAGTAAATACTAATATTCTTTCCAAGATATTGAATTTTCGACAATTAGTCGTCATTTTCATTGATTTAGCGTCATTTTTATCCATTTGGCGAGATTTTCGTTAATTTAGCAACATTTCAAAAAGTCGCCAAGTTGGCGACATTCCGCCAAATTCGTCGCCAAAATTTCGCCAAGCGTTATGGACGAAAAAATAAGTTGTTCTTACAGCAGATAAATGACTATATGCGTTCAAATACAAAAGTATTACTCAAAGTATCTTTTTTCATGAATGGAACGAGCTAGATCCACGAGAGTGGGTGTCATCCAATTTATCGCATGGTATTACATATGAAAAGTGAACATGTTTCTCAATAGGAAATATTTTTTTTCATTTTATATGACTTTTTAATAATTTTTTTGAAAAATATGCAATATCTCGAGAACGGTTCAAGTTAGCGTTCTAAAATTTATATCAATCGTTTTCTAATGAAAAATTGCATACGAAATGTCTATTTGCGTAACTTTATTAGTGGTTTCGATTTTTTGACGATTTTTTCAAAATTTTATTTGAAAATTTAGGGGGGTTCTGAACATTCGATTACGTTTAAAAACAATAAGCTTACAGTGTTTATGGATTGTGAGTTTTGTACCAAATTTGGTTCGAATCGGTCCATTCGTTCGTCAGTTATCGTCTCCACAGGCTCACTGACACACACACACGCAGACATCACTTCAAAAATATTTGATTCGTGATCAGGGATGCTTGAAACGTGCTCTCCCGTCGAAAACTCGATTTCGAATTTTCGACCCCGTCACAATACTTTCCTTATACATTATGTATATAAGGAAAGTAATATTTAAATTTGGACCCAGTCTGACAAAGGGATAAATTTAATGAAGCCATGTAATTTTGATTAATACAAACTGTTTTTATAGCTCATACAGCCTTAACAAATTTCATTTTATCAGTACCCTATACCGGCTATACGACTATCACTGTTCTGAGGATTATAATTATTCTGTATAGGAGACAATGAAAATCTGCAATTTTCAATAATTTTTATTTCAATCATGTGATTTAAAAATAGCTAGATCTGTTTTATCTGCATATAATATATCGTCTGTGTATTTTTTAGGTTTAATCAATCGTATTTAAGTTATCTTCTTCACATTTCTCTCTTTCTGTAAAACTCACAAATATAACGAGAATAACATCTTTCAGAATGTGGTGTTTAAAATCTATGAAATATGTCTTATACGTTTTTATTTCAAAATTGTCAGTTTAAAAACTAAAGAAAAAGCTTTTGCCATGCAGTTCTATGAGAAAAAACTAGAACTAAATAGAATTAACCTATAAAAGCTAAATTTCATGATATGGTAGAACACCGTCTGTCCCATGAGACATTGGATGCATGTATTTGTAGCTAAAACACAAAATGTTTACAATACGTATGAAAATACGCTCCATAATAATGTTATAGCGCGTCTTTAAATTTTAATCTATTTCGATTTTATTTTAATTCACTGTCACATTTTGTCCTAACATTGTACTAGCTCGATACTTCTAGAAATTGCTGTAAACAGTGATTGTTCCTTCACTTTTAATTTAAAAAATAATAAATGTACTCAATACAGCAAAGAACATTTGTTGGAAAAGTGACTAAACTTCAACTTTTTACAGTGTTTGGTTTTGTATGCCTAGACGACATTCAATAGAAGCAAATAAAAAATCCTTATTTAATTAGTGTATACTTGCAAAAAATTCACGTACTCATTAATTAAATAAGAATTTTGACAAACTTCAGTCTTCCCCTGTTTTCTAATAGTAATCTCTGAGAAATGTATTATTTGGTATTTTCGAGAACATATTAAAAAATCTGATGTGGGCAACACATGACTTTCCTTATATAATGTAATGAATTCACTACTTTTACAGTAAAAAAATAGGTTTTTTTTATAGTAGATACTAATATTCTTTCCAAGATATTGAATTTTCGACAATGAGTCGTCATTTTCATTGATTTAGCATCATTTTTATGCATTTGGCGAGATTTTCATTAATTTGGCAACATTTCAAAAAAGTCGCCAAGTTGGCGACATTCCGCCGAATTCGTCGCTAAAATCTCGCCAAGCGTTATGCACTAAGAAAAAAGTTATTCTTACAGCAGATAAATGACTATTGGCGTTTAAATACAAAAGTATTATTCAAAGTATATTTTTTCATGAATGGAACGAGCTAGATCCACGAGAATGATGTCACTCAATTTATCGCATGGTATTACATATGAAAAGTGAACATGTTTCTCAATAGGAATTTTTCTTTTATGTGACTTTTTCATAATTTTTTTGAAAAATGTACAATATCTCGAGAACGGTTTATGTTAGCGTTCTAAAATTTATGCCAATCGTTTTCTAATGAAAAATTACATAAGAAATGTCTATTTGCGTAACTTTATTAGCGGTTTTGATTTTTTGACGATTTTTTTAAAATTTTATTCGAAAATTTAGGGGGGTTCTGAACATTCGATTACGTATAAAAACAATAGGCTTCCAGTGTTTACTGATTGTGATTTTTGTACCAAATTTGGTTCGAATCGGTCCATTCGTTCGTCAGATATCGTCTCCACAGGCTCACTGATACACACACATACTTTCACACACACACACACGCACACACACACACACACACACATACACACACACAGACATCACTTCAAAAATGTTTGATTCGTGATCAGGGATGCTTGAAACGTGCTCTCCCGTCGAAAACTCGAATTCGAATTTTCGACCCCGTCACAATACTTTCCTTATACATTATGTATATAAGGAAAGTAATAATTTAATTACTTCGATATTGAATTATTTCTGAAAATTTCTTCTTAGAATGGGACAAAGCTACTCTCATCTACCAAAGGATTGTCATTCAGATATGCTTCAATTTTGATTAGTTACGCAGCAAGTATTCAAAATGTTTTGATAAGTAAGATTGCAAGATATCAATATTTTAATACTGTGATGCAGCAAAGATTAGACATTAGAAGATATATTCAGGTCATACACAATATTTCAGTCTCAGACTAAAATATTGAAAATATTAAGATATTGTGATGCTTGTAGTTATATGCGTCATGATTATGCCGTGGCATTATTCCAGTTGTGCAGCTATTAAGTGAGTAGAGGGAAGTAGAGGAGATAGCCTCATGTGGGCTAGAATCTCGTTTAGGTGAGATCTTATATATTTAACAAACGTACAGAACACCCTCCCTATCTATATCTTACTCTATTTATTTCTCTCTCTCTTATTCTCCTTATTTCTCTCTTTCTTACTATCTTTATTTCTCTCTATCTCTTACTCTCACTATTTCTCTCTCCATTCCTCTCTTATTTCTCTCTCCTACTCTTTTTATTTTTCTTTATCTCTCTTTATTTCTCTCTCTCTTACTCTCCTATTTCTCTCTCTTACTCTATTTTCTCTCTCTCTTACTCTCTTTATTTCTCTTTCTCTCTCTTACTCTCTTTATTTTATCTCCCTCTCTTACTATTTTTATTTTTCTCTCTCTCTCATACTCTCTTTATTTATCTCTCCCTCTCATACTCTCTTTATTTCTCTCTCTCCATTAAAAATATTTATTTAAAATAATTACTATTTTGGTTTTTAAATAAATTTGCAAAATACTATAAACATTTTACGAATTGCTCTTTTCAAACTCAACAGAATAATGTTATCTCTAAAGTAAATAAGTTATAAAAAATGTGCTTCGAAACAAATTGATTTACACTGGATAGTTTTCCAACCAGTCACAATGAACTTCATTATTGTAGCTTGCTTTTTCCGTACTGGTTTCGTCTTCTGGACATCAATAATTCGATTCTCTACTGAAGAGGTCTCTAATCTACAGCCTGCCAACTGATCCAATCGGAGGACTGATAGCTGACAGAAAAATTAAAAAAAACGATTTCAATTTAAGAAGAGTATTGTCGAACGGTATAAAAAGCATAATAAAGAGATTATATCGATCAGAAGTTTCATTATGATCTTAACTCCGGAGGAAGATAACGTAGATCATTTAAATTGTATAAAGATAATCGCCGTGGGTAATCGTCTGACCAGCTGTTGAACTAAGGGAATAGTTACTTAAAATACATTCAAAAATTAAAATGTATATAAGTCAATACCTCCTATTTCTATTTAAACTGGCTATAGTTTTACAATAGCAAATCAATTATGAAGTTTTTCTCTGACAATGCATTTGCTCGAAACTTCTAAAAATTACTGCAAACATTGATTTTCATTTCAATGTGGAGAGTAAGAAATGTTTTCAATACAAAGACAGTAACTGCAGACCATAAACTATAATAACTCATTCCACAATGTATGCCTCTGAAACTACAAAGGACATTCGATAAAACGAATAATTAAAATATGAACTAATAATAATAAAAATATGAACTAATAATAATTAAATAAGTAACTAATAATAATAAGTGTTTTCCAAACTTCATTTATATGTCCTACTTCTGTCCAGCATTCTCTGAGATTCATATTCTTGAAATTATTTTTCCACGACAAATTATATTAGATTATTTATAGAATTTCCTCCTCACTGGGAAATTTACTCAGATTTGTATTTTTGAATTGTATTATTTTTAATTCCATAAAACAAAATTTATATTAAATTTTTAATAATCATTCGAAATGATTATTTTGGCATTCTCTAAGATTTAAAATTTTCAAATGATGGTCACCTAAACACAATGACATTTATTGTACTTTTAAAATTATCTCTTGGCGGAAAAATACCGCATTTATATAGTAAGGGATGTGTCTTTTGGGATGACGAAATAAGCTTGCCTTGCTTCAGACACCACTTTGTAATTATCTTTTTTCGCACGCTGCATGCATACTTTGTACTTTATATAATAAAACAGTTTTCGCTTCTACACTTTGTAAAGATGAGCATTAATTTATTAATCGTTTACAACCTATATTATGGAACCTTTCCCAAATGCTTCAGTAAATATTTACATAATTTTGACCGCGTCTTATTGCCGATAGCAATATCTATGGGTCGGTCTCATATACCTCGTAAACATTGAACAGACAATACTTGCAATGTCATTAAGAAAACTATATATCACAATTTTACGAACCTGTGTGGAGATCAAAAAATTCAGATATATCATCAAATTTCTTAAATATTGCGACCAGGCTACACCAGACTGTAATTGTCGTTTATAACTCGGGGTAACATGGAACCGAGATCTACTCGAAGAAAACGATATTCCACAGTACTACCACACCATCATCGTAGGCAGTGCACAATCGTCTAGAAAGTTTTTGTAGTTCTCTGAGTTCATATTTGAGGGCACTAAAATCAAAGGACTCAGTATTTTCCATCAGAAACAGACCCAGACTTTCGAGTCGATAATTTTCTCTATAGCAGGTTTGGTTCGGGTTACGAGTCGACAATTTCCTATGTTGCGGGTTCGGTTCGGGTTGCGAGTTGACAATTTTTAATGTTGCGGGTTCGGTTCGGATTACGAGTTGACAATTTTCAATGTTGTGGATTCGGTTCAGGTTATGAGTCGACAATTTTCTATGTTGCGGGTTCGGTTCGGGTTACTATTTGACAATTTTCTATGTTGCGGGTTCGGTTCGGATTACGAGTCGACAATTTTCTATGTTGTGGATTCGGTTCGAGTTACGACTCGACAATTTTCTATGTTGTGGATTCGGTTCAGGTTATGAGTCGACTCGACAATTTTCTATGTTGCGGGTTCGGTTCGGGTTACGAGTCAACAATTTTCAATGTTGCGGGTTCGGTTCGGGTTACAAGTTGACAATTTTCTATGTTGCGGGTTCGGTTCGGATTACGAGTCGACAATTTTCTATGTTGCGGGTTCGGTTCGGATTACGAGTCGACAATTTTCTATGTTGGGGATTCGGTTCGAGTTATGAGTCGACAATTTTCTATGTTGTGGATTCGGTTCAGTTATGAGTCGACAGTTTTCAATGTTGCGGGTGTCGGTTCGGGTTACGAGTTGCCAATTTTCTATGTTATTAATGTCTGTTACTGACATTCTTCACTATAACAAAAAATGTATCTAAGTAAAAAACCTCAGATTTATTCAAAACTCGAACTTTTCTACGTTTGGAATTCATTGAAGTTACATTCTCAAATCACACTTCTTCATAACCTGGAAAAATTAATTGCAAACATTGATTTTTACTTCATGTTCAATTCAAGGAGTAAGAAATGTACTCAAATCAACAATGAAAGTTTCAGGGGAAAGTTATAAACTGTAATAACTCTTCATACTACTCCTTGCTATTCAAAAAGACATTGGATAAAAATGAAAGCAAAACAGAAAACACTATTTAATTAAAAAAGGGTATTGCCAAATGTCATTTGTATGTCGCATTTTTTTTAGCAATATTGAATATTTGAATTATTTTTCTGGAAGAAAATAAATTGAATTATTTGCCAAACATATATTTTTTTAAGAGATACTTAAACGGCTCCTGGTTTCCAGAATTATATGAACTACATTTGTAAAAGACAAAAATGAATACTAAAATATTTATAAATAAAAGCTAAAAGTTTACTAAAAGATTGTAAAATGTGTATTTTTTTAGGAAAAATGAAGAAATTTCATTATTTGTGCAACATTTTAATTATGATAAGCATTCTCTGTATTGTAATGTATTATTTACAATAACAAAAATAGAAATGGTTGCTAAATTTTCAATTATTAAACATATAAAAATATTAAAAAGACATTTATACCTTTTATTGCCGGTCTTTCTAGATATCTTAGTGCACTATTTAAAAATAACTTAACTGTTATTCTCAAAGAAAAAATTTCACACTGTTATTAAATATTACAATAAATTATTAATAGAATATTACAAATTTAAGACGACTTTTAAAGGATTGCTATCAAATCAAAATGAATATTACATGTTGAACACTTTTTAAAGAATGATTATTAAACATTATATTACATATTTTTCAAAATAATTACTAAACTTACCTTATCTTTGCTAGTTTATTATAAAAAATATGTGTCAAATACTTCTTCATTTTGCCGACAATGACATGCTATGTTTCTATATATTCCTTGTTAATGTATTTATATGTTTTTAAAGAGTACCTTTGAAAAATATATTAAAGCTACACTGCTGTCCGAAATAAAATTATGTCTCTCCAATCTTGAATCGTAAGTTAGAGATTGTTTTTAAAGCTATGGCTTATAGTCCAACTACTTTGAGTTTATAGTAAAATTTTGCAAAATAAATCCACGTATGTTAGACCCCATAATTTTTTATCATTATAGACTCAAAAATAATAGAGATAAAACTTTGAAATTGTTATTGATAGTGAAAAACTTGAATAACAATATTGAAAATATGTAACATAACTCTAATATTTATTATATTGTCCATAATCACTGTTGTTAATTTAATGTTTTCTGTTTCCAGAGGCAAAAGTTCCAACTTACTGCAATAAAGTAAAATTATTTAAAAATTAACAATGGTTAGGAAAGATTTTTAGAAGACATTTTTAAGTAGTAAACTAATACACTTATTCTATTTATTTCATTTATTATACATAGTGCTAATGAAGCTTGAAATTTAAACGAAAATCAAAGTTTGTAGTCATGGTGATGCGGACATTGAAGATGAAGTATATATCACCTTGAATAATAACTTCAACATGAGTAATAGAATTAGTAAAAGCAGATAAATAACGCTAATGTAATGTAAATTGCTTCGCAAATATCATAATAAAACAGACGATCTTTTCGGAAACACCATGCTTTACTACAGTAGTAACAGCCCTGTAGTTGGATATTAAACAACAGGAGTTTCACAACATGCTTTAGGTTTCACTATAGATGCTATTACAACTTTTCTTCGCTATCATACATTCATTTTTACTTTCCCTGCAATACATGGTAATGTATAGGGAAAGTATTGGAATCACGCCGAAAATCGCAACTCGAGTTTTCGACGGATCTACACGTTTCGAGACCTCTAGAATACGAAAAAACCATTTTTAGCGTGACGTCTGTGTGCGTGTCTGTCTGTGTGTCTGTGTATCTGTCTGTGTGTCTATGCAATGTATGTACCGTGACCCTGGTGTTGATTAGTTTTTGGTACAATTCGAAAAAAAAGAACCCGCTTTTATTTGCGAAATGCCCCGCAAAAATCTCATGTATCCACTCTAGCTGAAATATTAATTGACCAAATTTCACAAAATTTGGTAGATAAATCACTTGTTGGATTCCCTGGTGCTGATTAGGTTTTCGTACGATTCGGAAAAGAACAATCTACCCTCTTTTACGAAATAGCCCGTAAGAATCGCCAATATCTAAAAGAAAGACTACGTATATTCAAATGCATCAATTAAGTGCTTGTTTTATACATAATTTTTGACAATGAAAAGAATAAGAACAACTCTATTACTCTAGGACTAACCGTTATCGAGATATTTGAGATTTTTTGCATTTTTGTTATGCCGCCTTTGGGAAAATGTCCAATTACCAAATAAAAGCAGAAATTGTATTAAAAATGAAAATTTTGTGTTATTTTGTACAATTAAACTCAATTTAATGAGTTCTAAGAAATATAGAAAGAATGAATTCGCGTCTGCAGAGAAAGTCATGTGCTGCCCACATCAGATTTTTTTATCAATTGTCCCTACCAATTCTTATTCTTCTTCTACCAAATCATCTCTGAATGTTTTATAAGATATTGGCTAAAAGATAAAAGCACATCAATTAAAATATTTTAATTTTAGCATTTTAATCGATTTTCTAATATTTTGAACAATGAAAGGTTATTATTTTTTTACATACAGTGAAACCTGTCTAAAGCGACCACGGTGTCTGGAATAAATGACTTTTAAGACCTGTGATCATTTAAAATAGGAACAGTTGTGAGAAAATGAAACAGAATATTAAAAAATTCAAATGACGCCCTTCAGTGACTCTTTGATCTGTTAGAAGATCCAAATTTGAACATACCCTATTCCAAATATTTACTTATTAATCATTCTGTCATCGATTACAGAAGAAGATAAATATATCAGTGTTGTTGATGTTTTCCTTGTTATAGCGTGGTCTTAGATATTGTAGTAACAGAAAAGCTATTTTATGGAATTTTCAAGTTCTATATTTGTTAACTAGAATTTAAATGAAAGCAGCTTCCAATCAAGTAATCAATTCCTGTATTTTGATTAGAAAGAGATCAATACTACTTGTCTCACCAAGAAAATTTCTAAAGTGAGGCAATTCATAATAATGAACTGAACATTATATTAAATAGCGTGAAGTGCGTATGGCAAAATCAAGAAAATGATACAGAAGAAAACCAAATACACAATTTTTGACTTTAAAATTTCAATCATTAAAGTAAATTAAAATATACTTATGAATTTCAATATCTTGAAATTGTGGAAATGTTAGAGGAAATGAAGATGATGTAAAAGTTTCAGAAAAAATGTCCCATACAGAAAAAGTTTGTCAAAAATTATAGCGAAACATGTAAATATATTTATCTAGCACGAACAAAGAAAATACATTTTGTAGAACAATTTCTATGCGCAAAAGCAAGCCAAAATTACCAGCGATAAAAAAATACAAAGCAACCAAAAATCACCAGAGATAAGAGAAATACAAATAGTTGACTGATCTGATTTCTGGATACGTATTACCCCATGGTGACATCTGGAGAAATTTTCTAACCCAACCACGCCTTTCCTAATTTCACTATGACAACCACTATAGATTATGGTTTTTTATTTGCAAAATATTCCCTGTTCTAACAACATACACCCCATCAACAACAGCCGGCCGTCCAAACAGCTGCTCATGTCCTAGGACGAGTCAGACGGTCTGGGTTTTCGACACCATCAACAATTACACCTACGACTATCTATCGAGTTTTTCACTATTCATCCAAGCACGTCACCTCTCTCCACTTGTATCAACTGAAAAACCTTCACTAAAAAGCTTAATAACGCCTTGCTACTTTTCCCTACCTTCACCACTGCTGGAATCTACATAGCCATTAGCACACTCTCAAACACAATACCAGATGCTCTCAAGGAAAGCTCCTCTAGCTTTTTCCCTAACCACTATCAAAATTTCCACAAAACATATATGACTTAATTTAAATAGGAACCACTCCAGAAAGCGATGGCAGCATCCCAGAAACCCTAGCCATCTCTCCAACTATCACACACTTAACTCTGAAATTAAAACATTAATTAAATAATTCAAACAAGCTAAATGGAAAGATTATATCGAATCACTGGCCGGATAAGATCATACAGCTCTCACAAACCTACACATCAATATAATCTTCTACTTCACCTTTACTTTGAACCCTATTTTCCTGAATAACTATTTCCTTACTAGTCGGAAACTTGTTTGCATTATTCCTATCTCCAAATCATCAAAAAACCATTCGATGCCTAAGATTTGCCGCTCGATTTGCTTGCTGTCCAGCCTAAGCAAACTGGATGAACACTTTATTGCCCGTCAAATTAACAATTTTCTTACTAGTCGTAATATTATCATTCCACAACAATTTGGCTTCAGGTTTCTGCACTCCACTATGCCTCAGCAGCTCCAGGTATTGAAGTGCATCTCTTATGGACTGCACAACAAATAACTAGTTGGAGGGATATATTTTTATATTTCCAAGATGTTCGATAAAATATGACATGGTGGATAATTTACAATATCATTCAACTCCTGGCTCATTTATTCACTTAATACACTAATACCTTGGAAAGGGGCGCGGTAGCCCATTGGTTAGCGCGCTGGAGTTGCACTCGGTAGGCCCGGGTTCGATTCCAGCCACTGCCAAAAACTGCCGCCGTGTTCATGCGGAGTACGATCACGTTAAACATGTGGGTCCGAAAGTCCTTCCGAGAGGTTGGTGGTAGGAGAAGGAGGGTACTGTCCCTGTGGATGCCTCCCCCACTGGGTTCCGGTCTAAATTGGGTGGCACTTCCCGACCGTCCAAGAAGTTACCTTACACCTTTCTGGTAGGTCGGACGGTCTGGGTTTCAACAACAACAACAACTAATACCTTGGAAATCGCCCCTTTCAAGTCCGCTACAGACACACATACTCACTCACCAGACATGCACTAACTGGGGTTCCCCAAGGTAGTAAGCTTGGACCTATTCTTTTTAACATATATATCCCACTTCACAACAACACCGTAACTTCCCTATATGTGTAAGATATTACAATTTCAGCCAGATACCTAAATTTAAATTACCTGCAAAGAATTCAGCAAAATCATATAGAAACTCTAGAACCTTGGTTTGAAAAATGGAGCATCTGCCTTAACTTCAGAAAATGTCATGCCATAATTTTCTCTCTAAGATAATCCCCATCCCTTCACTATTAATGATCAGCCAGTGAATCTTGAGAGGGATTATAAATACTTAGGAATAACTCTTGATATCAGACTCACCTGCCAATAACTCCCCAAGAACACTATTAATAAGATTACCTTCGTAAAAGTGAAATTTAAATCACTTTTGTACACTGACAATATCAGCACTGATATCAAAACGCTCCTCCTTAAGCCAATTATTCACTATACCACCCCTATTTGGGATTCGCGGCCAACACCAATATCAAGCAACTTCAAACTGCTCAAAACAAAATCTTCAGAACTATTAGAAAAGTATTTAGATATGTAAAATATTCAGTTATTCATAATGAATTGAAAATTCGAACCATCCGTTACGAAGCCAGAATATTGGCAACTAAATTTTACAGTGACCTATATAAAATAACAAACGAACTCGCATTTATCTTAACGGACTACGATTACAGAGAATACAGAAAAAAGCTCAGGTCCATTTAGGACTCCATCAATGACTTTTCTCAAATCTAACATTTTTTCTTCTCCGAATTTGACCAAATCACATGGAACCTGGAACCTTTTTCGCCTTATTATCAAATTATCCTACTACAAATAATAACGAAACGGATGTAGTAAACTAATTTTTTCTGAAATGACACCACTCTCACGGCCATTTTTGACACAAGTTATGTTCAAGCACCCGAAATGTCCAATTAGAGGTTAGGAGGGCATGTTCCAGGTACTCTAACCCTTCATACATTACTGGCTGGGTGGCCGAGAAGATGTTTTGGAACAGGCCCTTAGCATGAAGACTAGCCACTCAAATCTCCTGGCTCCCAGTGGAAGAAGACGCCAATAGATCTGTGACCAAAATATGGATAAACCGTAGCAGGATCCATATAGCAAGTCTGTTCTTTGGAGGATAAAAACGAAGTATTGCTCATTGATTTCCTTACTTCAATTTGTAAGACTGTAAATCCGACCATAGTCTGTGGACTGCAGAACAATTCACATTCAACTATCTAGCTGGCCTCTTGTACACTTTGCTCGCCTATATTTTTTAAAAGATTTCCCCCTAACTTCCTACTGAAATGATATTGCAACCATATTCAAAGACTGCTTCCTCAAAATGGAATTTCTTTTTACATCCAAACTCGAATTGGGGACTAAATGCTCGATTTTATGTAGATAGTATGCATGGAAATGTCCCACATTTGCATACAATATCATGATTTGGCATTGCAATTTACATTATATACATGAGTTTCGAAAAATCCTAAATATCTTAATCAAGATTTTTATCCTTGTTCTTTAATTAATGGAAATCAGTACAAATTTTATTATAAAATCAATCGCAAGTATTATTTTCCTTTATTAAAAGTTAATGCTTCGGGATTTTTTTTTTATAAAATGACAATTTCATCATCATAATTTTTACTTTCCCTGCAATACATGGTCATGTATAGGGAAAGTGTTGGAATCTTGCCGAAAATCGCAACTCGAGTTTTCGACGGATCTCCACCTTTAGTGACCTCTAGAATACGAAAAAACCATTTTTAACGTGACGTCTGCGTGTGTGTCTGTCTGTCTGTCTGTGTGTCTGTCTGTCTGTGCAGATTTTGCATCCACTCTAACTCAAAAACTAATTTACCGAATTTCACAAAATTTGGTAGGTAAGTCACTTATTGGCGAATCTGGTGCTGATTAGTTTTTGGTATGATTCGTGATAAAAGAACCGAATTTTTTGCGAAATGGCCTGCAAAAGCTTGTATCCACTCTAGCTGAAAAACTAATGGACCGAATTTCACAAAAATCGGTTGATGAATCACTTGTGGAATACCCTGGTGCTGATTAGATTTTGGTACGATACGGAAAAAAATAAATGGCCCTCAAAATTTGGGAAATGGCCCTCAAAAATCGTCAAAATCTAAAATAAATACATACGTATACTCAAATATATCCATTAAATGCTTGTTTCGTGCGTAATTTTTAACGATGAAATGAATAAGATCAACCCCATTGCACTAGGACTAGTCGTTCTCGAGATCTTTTAGTTTTTTTGTATTTTCTCTACGCCACCTTTGAAAATAAGTCCATTTAATAAATGAGAACCAAAAGTGAATTAAAAGTGAATTAAATTTAATTAAAATAAAGAGAACGTGGATATAAGTCTGCAGGGAAAGTCATGTGCTACCCACATCAGATTTTTATTATTAGAAAATACCTTGAATAAGAAGTCTTTAAAGAAATCGTCCGCAAATGGCAATGTATTTGAATTTTTAATCAAAATGCATCAAATCGAACATGACACCGCTTTTATTTATTTGTGAGTACAGAATTTATAATATATTCCTAAAGCAGCTCGAAGGAGTAAAAAAAAAACTTGAACACGTACGCTATACTTTGAATTTATTGATCAGTTGATTCTTCATTGCAACTTTTTCCAATCATGCATTTTGCATGAGGTACTTTAGACAGTTTGAGCAAGCTGATATGTTTTCCGAAAATATGTTGTCTCAGCAAATTTGATATGTCTTACGAATATTTTATTCGTCTTTATAAATCAAAGACGATGACAGTATCCGTTTTTAATATAGGCTTGTTTATTTGAAGAATAAAAAGTTCTTTTTTTTATGGGGGAGGGGGAATTAATGTGATTCCTAAGCATCAAGAGATGAAGTTAAGAATTTATAACACATATATAATTAAAATATTTCAATCTGTAAATTAAATCGCAATACTCTATTTGGTTTTTATTTTTTGGGGGGAGGCGGTATATTTTGTTTTAGGATAAGTTTAAGTTTTAGCTCTATTATGTTAGAAGTGAACATTTTATTTATTATTTCTCTGAAAATTTAAATCGAAAGTGAACTATGAGTATTTATGATTATTTTTAATGTTATTTTAACGATTGTATTTGTGTTTACAAACATGTATGCATATTTTCTTCCTTACCAAAGCTACACCTTTGTTATTTCGATTTATATTTCAATGAAAAAAGATATAAAGTTCATTTTATGGATTGTCTTTTTCGATAAGGTTTTAAGTTAAGCATAATAAGTTACTATAGTACTGTGATAATTCAAAAATACCAGCGTTGAATATATCATAACTTAGAGATGTTTAAATAAATATCCATTTCAGTTGGAAAATTATTCTTAATGCTTTATGCATGATTGATCTTTCTTGGTTATTGTAACTTAATTTTTTAATTTTATATATTTTTTCTTATTTTGTGTGAATAACATATGTTCGAGTCATCTCTGCAATCCGAGCGTTACAAAAAATGTAAGCAATTTGGTTGCTTATATCTCCGAACTTAATAGATAAAAATGCGGACAATTTTCTTCCTTACCAAAGCTACACCTTTGTTATTTCGATTTATATTTCGATGACGTCATTTGAATAAAGTTCATTTTATGGAATATCTTTTTCGATAAGGTTTTAAGTTTTCAAGCATAAAAAGTTACTATAGTACTGTGATTATTCAAAAATACCAGCGTTGAATATATCATATCTTAGAGATGTTTAAATAAATATCCATTTCAGTTGGAAAATTATTCTTAATCGATGCTTTATGCATGATTGATCTTTCTTGGTTATTGTAACTTAATTTTTTTAATTTTATATATTTTTTCTTATTTTGTGTGAATTACATATGTTCGAGTCATCTCTGCCTGCAATCCGAGCGTTACAAAAAATGTAAGCAATTTGGTTGCTTATATCTCCGAACTTAATAGATAAAAATGCAAATAATTTTTACTTGTTTAGTCAGAAATATGGTAAAGATTGTGAATATATAAAAATAATTTCAATATTTGAATATTTGAACTTTTTTTCCGAAAAACTAAAAAGTTTTTTCGAGCGAATTTACACAGTTTCTCTTGATATATCTTCTAAACAATGCAGATTTAAATAGTAAGAGACAAAAATATTAAGAAATGGAGTTTCGAAATATATAATTTGTTTTTACAAATATATTAAAGTTTTAAATGAATTGCCTTGTTGTAGAAGAATATTGAAAAATTTCCGTTTTTCAAGTTTGTAATGCTTATATCTCAAAACTATGAACTCTATAAAGTAACTTTTAATCTTTTTGAAATCCCTACATTGCTATATAGTTATATTGTTGGTCGAGTTTTTGAACCATAGTTGTTATAGTTCTGGGATTTAAATATTTTAATCTGTTAAAGTTTTCCAAAGTAAGGGAAACATGTAACATTTAAAATATCACAAGTGTTGCAGCTCAATGTGTTCCTCTCTTATTGAAATATTAGTGTACAAGCACAAGATATTTTGCTTTGTTTTAAAGAAATTAGGAAGTGAATGGATTCTAGATATGTTTAATGTTAGGTGAAGTTTTAGTGTTCTGAAAAGTTTTTAATGTGTCAAAAGAAGACAAATCAACGACAAAAAAGGTGTTATTCACGAAAACCTGTTTCGGTTCCATCAGACTAAAGCCACTGCCGATTTTTAATCGATTTTCTGAATGTGTATAGAGTGGTGCTTATTCCCTATCTGTGATATATCTGTGTTTCAATTATGTAAATTGTGTTACCTTAGACAATTGACTAAACTCTTCAAAATCTATACGAAGAAAATTCCTCAGTTATTTATAATAATAGTATATTCAATTAACAAAGTATATCAATAAAAATTTTAATTTCGATAACAGAAATTTCAACTTCTTTAAATGGAATAAATCCCTTCCATGATTCCTTTCATATATCTAAAATAAAATGACTGATTTATTAAAGCATTGATTTGAATTTTATTTCACATTTGTTCATTATAAATGAAAATGCAAAGGATTTTTATGATTAGTCTGAAATATAAAACTCTTAAAAATATATATGTTTCCTATATGTCATACGGTAAAATTGTCCTTATCAAAAATTACCAGTATAGGACTTACCTATGATGCCGCCACTAAGGGTGGAGCATGTAAGCTCCCGGTTCTCAAGCCCGGAATACGAACACACAAAACATAAAGAAATACACATGCTTAATTGCTCAATTTATTTTAATATTTTGCTTAATAGATATCCATTGTATCTGGAGTAACTATGCTATAATTAAATCAATTATTAAAAGACACATAATGCTGACAATATTACATTAATATATATATATATTTACACACATAATAACTTTGACTTAAATTTCTTAAAAACAGTTTCCTTTAAACAATCGATAAAGAATAGTTCTTATAGTTCAATATTTACGAACTCGTTCATATGGTCTACTCATACGAACTGGTAGTCAATTATTTTAATACTCGTTAAAGGTGTGCCTTCCGTGCTAATAGTGACAATTGAAAGTTGGTTACCTTTTCTCTTTGTGTTACGTGCATATTCGTGCTATTTCAATGATGTAGGAAAACCGTTACACATCTAACTGCACTCGCTACCATTTTATTGCTCACATTCTATAGACACTTTTCACAAACCCAAGAAAGCATGATGCTGACTCGTTCGAAAGTTTTTAGTCCACTGGAGTTTTTTTGAATACGGCATTGGGGCGCTTTTTCTTTCCCCCATTTATTTCCTACCACATCTACCATTCGCTGTTGCTGCAGACGGGGATGACCACTGTTTATATATGCATTTGTTGTGATTGGCTCCCTCTGCAGCATTTAGATAGTTCATTATTTTGGTTGGCATTTGTAATTGGGGTGGCAACATGTAATACAAATATTGTGTTACACTATACTTTCTTTAAAAATAAAAATTTTCGCATTCTCCTGGTAACCAAATAGTATAACGATGTTTGAACAAATTTGAATGAATTTCGAACTAATCATTCAGTATGTAGCTTCAGCTTCATATATTTTTAAATATTCAATTTTTAATTTAATGAATTTCCATTTATATATTTTGAAATGGAGATAAAAAATTCGAAGTGCAATCGCAGTCTATCAGTTATTAATATCAACGATCTTCGAAAATATAACAAGTTTGGTGATTCAAACTCTCTTTTTAACTCCTAAAATTATTTTTTTTCTATTTTAAACATAATATCACTTAGAAATAGTTGAGAGTTGTGTGTTCAGTATGCTGAATTCGATTTATCTTTTCAATTTGCCTTTCAAATTTGATATAAGTTTCGTTTTATTTATTTTTCTGCAAGATATGTGAAGAATGCATTTCCCAACTTAGATTTCATGAATATCCGTTTAGGTTTAGCCAGTCAATGATCTACCTGGCCAGTTATTGATGCATGGGGTATAATGATTTTCTTATATATTTGAGGTCGGTTCTTCACTCTATTTTTATATGCTACGATGATTATATTTGTAACAACACTCATAATTCAAATATTGCTGTAATATATGACAGCCATTGAAAAAATCAAAACTCAGTAATTTCTAGACATATGTGAACTAAATTCTAATATTCAAGGTTAAGTTGCTCAAGTACTATTATAAAGATATACTATCCAACCGGTATTTAATCTGAGGACTTGTGAATGAAATTGTGATGCCAAAAATTGTACAAATTCCAAATATGGACATAAACGTAGAAATTGTGGTATGCTATTTACCCTACTGTATTTAACAGTTCACGAACTTGGCCATTCAGGCGAGATAAAGTCTCCGCTATCTACGACTCATAGAAGATCAAATTAAACAACTGCTTATATGGGAATTACCGCAAGCATATTACATGTTAGATTATGCTTACAGGCTAGCCAGCTTTGAATGGCGGATATTCAATGGTTGATTCTTGCCTTACAGGAATCTGCAACCATTTTCCACCCATGAGCAGTTACAGACATCAAAATTTGTTGCGAGCATTTGGATCATATTTTTGGATTTTAAAGTTGTATATTAAAAAACTTTCTAAATATATAATAATAATATAAATTTATAAATAATAAATAATAATGCTAAATTTTTAATTTAATAATTTTGTATTATTATTACTAAATTATTATTGCTAAATGTGGCATAAGGTTTGGGTAAAAATTTCAATAACTTTCTCTTTGCAGTTTTAATCCTATTATGTTTTCTATATTCTTGATTGTTGTAGGAGAGAAGAAGGGTTTTAAAATTAATTCTGCAGCCAACTGTTGCTTTTTAAAACTTTCCAACATAGTTGAAAGTGTTTATGACTTTGGCCATTAAGTCTGTCTTTCCATCTGTCTGTCCTTTGATTTTAGCAAACCAATATTTAACATATAAAGCAAATCTAAATTAATAAAAAATAGCATAATATATATTTAGATGTGTATTCAGACGCAAATAACAAATAGTTTTCACATATGGATTTTGGACTTTCTTAAACAAAAATACTAACAATTAGCAATAAGCTTCGAAAAATCACTCCTAAATCTTTGAGAATATCCTTAGTGTTACTCAAAATTTGGTACTAATCAATTTTTGAGATAATACTCTCATACGTCTCATCATACTAGGGCAATAATCTTGCAGAAGAAGCATAGACAAAGTTGACATCAGTATAAAGTTTACTTCAAATTTCTGGAGCATACAAGTCAACATCAACAGAAGCCCTATATACAATAACGGAAATCATGCCCATAACGTTATCAATTAAAAAAACCTATTCATAGCAAATTTACATAGACTCAAAAGAATAATGCAATTTAGAAAACAAAGCATTGGATAGAAAGAACTTTTAATCTAAACCAAATATTTGGATTTTGTATCCAAGTATTAATTCCTTTAACTATTTCATAAAACTAACATTTAATGAAAATACTCCGTACTGTAAAAAATGTATATGGAAGAATTTGTATTTACATTTTAACAAACTTTAAAATTGGAATTATGTTTGTTAAACCAATTACCAAAATCTCAAAAATCAAGGTTGACTATGCTAAAATTCGCTGTATAATATTAATATCCTAAACAAAATATCATGTTATTAACTTAAAGTGATACTCACAGAAATAAAACTTGTATAGGATAAAAAGTTACTAGCTAGGAATAGATTTTCTCACTTTTTAATTTAATTAAAACTATATTTTTCAATCATCTACTCGTTTACATAAAAGTGAAATATTTTCAATTAGCTACAAATATTTTTCCATCTCTAAAACTACCTGTACTTGGAACAAATATGCATATATATATTTATTAAAAGATGAAATTATATTTCAGTTTTGGTACACAGTTAATTCTTGCTATTAATTCTAATGTGTTTCTTTCCTACTCAAAAGGGTACACAATATTAAAATTTCCATTTAAAAAAAATCCATAAAAAAATCCATTTAAAATAAACAAACTAATAACATAAACAGATATTATATTGGAAGTGTTTTTTCTGACCATAAAAATATTCCGAGGTATTAAAAAATATTTGTACTCAATTGGTTGCATTTTGGCACAGCTAATGTTTTTCTTTTCTCTTGAGAATAGAAAAAAATACTGTTCAGAAAAAAATGCTCTTTTGATGGTTAAGTAATTTTCTTCTCTAAATTGTATTTATTAAAAAATAAAACATGCTAATTATTTTACACCGTTTTAAAAAATATGTTAATTCACTATCATATAAAAGATATCTAAACTCTTAAGTGACTATTTCTAATATTTTTAAAACCAAAACATAGCTCACACATTCTGCATATATAAGCTGAATGGGTTTTTTTTCTGATAATATACAGTAATACAGCATATCTTCATCTTTTAAACATATTAATTGTTTAATTTATTTAACATTTTAGAAGTTTTATATATTTCGTTCAAAATATTTATTTTTAGAAGTAAATTGAACCTATTTAGATACATTACAAACACCATCAAAATATAACACATTTTTACACTTAGTTTTATTCAGTAAGCATATAAAACAGCTAAGCATTTTTCATTCAAAAGTATAAATCCTAACTTATTACTGTATCTTTGTTTACAAGCTATGATTTATTATTAACCGGTTAAACCTCTATTTGTGTTTTTAATTGACTCAAAGTTTGAAGAAAACTGATATATGACTAACGAATGAAAAAAAAAATTTTATTATTTATTACATAACTGAAACAGAATTTAAGGTTTAGTTGTAAAGGGTTAATTACCATTTGATCATCTCTATCATCACAGTAGTGTTTAGCAACTGTTTGTCTGAGGAAAAAGCACTTCGTGAGTTCTTAAAAAGCTCTTTTACAAATAATGAACATGTTAAAATTACTAACCGCCCTTGGTAATTTTTATATACAATCAACTCCCGTTTATCTGTACGTGGTTTATCCGCTTGCCGATAATCCGCGAGATTCCGATAATATTTTTAGTCACTAAAATGTAAGGTCTTTAATCATACACCGTATAACGTTAGAACCGTTTAAAGTTTTAACGTTTGAACATTTATTAATTGCCGGGTATTTGCTACAGAATTATTATAAAACATGTTATGATACAGAGAATGGTACAGAGAAAATAAAAGTAAAGTTTTATGTAACAAAAAATATCTAATACATGATTACTTTTATCAAACGAACTTAAAAGATAAAAGTCACTTTATTACATACAACTTTCAGAAAAATAATTTTATTTCATTTATTTCCGAAACATAAAAGACATTAGTTTAAACTTAAAGACAATTTTTAAAATAAACAGACTGAAGTAATTTTACACAAAAACTAAAACTTTGACTTACTACGCATTATTTATGAATACGATTAGTTAACATATTATGTGTTTTTATTTGATAAAAATTCAACTAATATTAAAATCGCTGTCTTGCTTAAAGACTTGAAAAGATTGAAATACTTTTTTTGTTATTTAATATATGTATCATGACTGTGTTACTGTAACATTTTTCGAATCATGCATTTTACATGAGGTATTTTGAAACTGTTAAAGATATTAGATATGTTTCCAAAATATATGCAGTCTGAATAAAATGCAATATATACATATATATGTCTAGAAGTTCTTGTTTCTTTCATAAATGAAAAATGATTCATCGTTTGTTTTTATTATTGCTTAGCAGATTAAGTGTTTCTGAAGGTTAATATAATAGTGCTAAGAAATGATATAAAATCCGACCTTGAAATCGAGAGTACTGACTAAACTTTTAATTTTCCCACAGGTAAAATATTATGTTTCCTTAGTCTATATACAATCAGATGCAGATAAAATATGCACCCATAAGAAATTGGACTACAGCCGAGAAACTTGATAGGTTGTATCGTTTGAAGTGATATGCAAATGATTAGAATTTGGGAGAAAAAAATATATTTTATTAAAATATTGTGGCAACAAGATGTAATTTTAGTGGGTAGTAAATATGGTGGGGTGAATTTTACACATAAATACAAATATATAGAATTAATATACCTTACTACCACTTACCACTAGAGCCTTCCAGCTCAACTAATGAGTTTGTATAGTGGGATCCGAACGGATCTAAGTACATTGCATAATGCTGATTAAAGAGTCCAAAATTTGGTGGCCACTCAACAATTTATTAAAAGAACATATGAAATACTCAATTTGACATTAAATATAAAAAATATACAATTACAATTACTCCCCTGCTACCCAGCTTAACCTCGGGGTGTACGTTTTCAATTAATTCATACCTTTTAAAATTTCCAAATTTTTGCATATAACTACTCTTAAAATTAGTTCAGTGGGCAAATATCCCTTAAAGCTTAAAATTAACATTAACACTGAAGATCACATCAAGTACGATTAATACATACATAAAAAACACTTAATCAAAGATAAATCACCATACCTTCATTACAGAAGAATCTGACACTGAATATGGCTGCTGGTAGTAATACCTTTGCACAATGGAAATGGGTGGCGATTAACTATTTGGACTTCAGTTCAGTCAATGAATTTTCGTAAAACAATCACCGTCAGTCGGATGGGACCACTTGAGGCGAAGACAGGGAACTCTCCTCCTCCTCCTAACGTCGGCTTTGTCCCAGTAATTCGTCAGAACATGCGTACAGGCCGCTGCCGGTAGTCAAGAGCAATTTCGTAACGACTAAGTAAAAGTCAACTCCTACGGACCTCACTGATTACAGTAGATGTCACCCAGTTGACGCGTGTTGTGCACAGCATAGGAGCCCAGGATTGACGTCCCCGCAAACATTCCGTTCGCGTACACTCCTTGTGAAACAGATATACGTTGCGCTGTCACTACCGTCCTTGCAGTACCCACAGTTACTACGGCTTAGATGTAGTTAAGGGAGCAAAGGGCCCACACACTATGTCGTCTAGGATTCAAAGCTGTGTTGCATTGAGAAAACAAAAAAGTGGCTACTTTCTCACTGCTTCGATGTTCGCCACCGCCCGAAGAAATGCGCGCTCGGTCTGCTTCGGTACTGGCTCGATTTGGCTACGAGCCGCCATAACTTAGACAGTTGAAGGTTTACACCTAACCACTAGCCGCCTGAGTGTGCTTGCTCGCACAACCGGACACAAGACGTCGGCTCCTAGCGTATGCATTGACCGCCCTAGATAGGGGCCGCGGATACCGTGCCTGAAGATGCATCAGAATGCATGCCGGATCGGGCTTCCAAAAAAAAAACAAGTGCCACGCACTTGGAGTGCTATTCTCTAGAGCTCAGAAAGGCAACTGAATTTCAGATTCTTCTAAAGTCCCAACAGAAATTTTAAAACGAGAGGAATGAAGATTTAGGGAGGAAGTCCCCCACTTTCCCATTCGATGAAAACGACGTACCATAAAAACAAGGCGGTTCAACTTCAACACCTTACACCTTTCTGGTAGGTCGGACGGTCTGGGTCTCAACAACAACAACACTCTATTGGCTCGGATGAGTCGGTTGTCCTGGGCTTTCGACACTCTATTGGCTTCCGGCCGTCCAAATAGTTGCTCGAGTCCAATGGATGAGTCAAGCGGTCTGGGTCTTTAACACTCTATTGGCTTGCGAAGAGACGCTCATTTTCTATGCGCTCCACTAAAATCCGAGAACCAGAGGGCTCCTACAAACCGGGTGGTCCCACGCAGAGAACCACACCTGACAGGGGTTATAAATTTCAAGAGATTTGTAGCTCCTGAACTTGACATTTAGTTACACTTTATTTCTGAATATTTACAACCCATGTCAAATGCGCATACAAACACAGGCGCCATCAAGTCCCATTTCGTCTGTGAAGAAGCATCGTTATACATAACGAAATACATATTATATAGATTTCAAGTAACATTACACCAGCCCCGTTTCATCCCTGGGCTACGTACAAAAAATATAGAAATGCTTCATGACAGTAAATCCTCCTCTGGCAGCCATACATGAAAATATTCGGTTTGTCATAAAGTCAATTAAATTACTTATGATCCCCTGCGAAAGATTTTACCACAAATATTGCAACTGGTCAGCTAATTCAGGCGTATTCTGAGAAGACAGAAATTGACGTCCCAACATGTTCCAGACGTATTCTAGCGGTGGTAGGTCTGAGGGTTTCGATGGAACTTTTCATGTTTTTTTGGCTTGTGGTGAGTTTTATGACTTCTATTCCTCACTTTGTCGCTTTGTTTTAGGATCATACTGAAAACACCCATGTTTCATCACCTGTAACAATCGATTTCAAGAAGTTTGGATCACTTTCTGCGGCTGAAACGATGTCTCTGCAATGTGCTCTTCTCCTTGACTTTTGCTCATTGTTTAAAATGTGTGGAACAAATTTAGCACAAACTCTTGTTTCGGGAAAATCTTCATGCAGGATGGTTCTAATCGTTTCATTGTTGATGTTTAAAGACTTTTCCATCATTCTTGTATGACGGACAGCGATTGTTTGCCACGAAATCACGCACTTTTTCAATAATCCCAGGCGTCCTAGATAAACTTGGTCTTCCGGTATACTTATCATCTTCTAGCGTATATCTTCTGTTCAAAAAACGTTTGTGCCACAGGAAAACATTTAATCTACTACTTAAACAAAACTCACAGTAAACTTGTTTCATCAATTAGCAAGTTTTCGAGGTACTTTTACAAAGTTTCGCATTAAATTTAATTGCAGCTCTCTGTTCCATCTCAATAATTCAACATGAAAAAATTTTACTTCTGTAATGAACGGCCGTATCTTTTGAGTTAGTCTAGAAAGTGCGTCGAACTTTTGACAGTGCTCCAGCAGACAGTGGAGGTTTATCACGCATGCTCGATTAAACTGATGGAGCCACTGTATTCTGACATCTAGCGGCAGTCTTAAAAATTCTTTGACGCACTGTGTATATATATATACATATAAATAAATATATATATATATATATATATACATATATATATATACATACACACACACATTTATATATATATATATATATATATATATATATCCAGTTCAATTTAAAATTTTAATCTGAAATCACACATTTAGATAAATAATTCCAAATATTGAATTTTATTTCATGCCCAATTCGCCGAGTCAGAAATGTACTCCAAATAAAGAAAGTTTCAATAAAAGTGATCATAAACTCTAATAACCCTTCACAAAATACTGTCTTTGCAATTTCAAGCAAAAGTCGATGGAACAAATAATGAAAAGAAAGGAATTACTCTTTAATTAAATAAGAGTTTTGCGAAACTTCAACAATACATCGTGCCATCCTCCAGCATTCCCTGATTTCTGTTCTACGAATTATTTTGGGGGAGACAATAAATTGGATTATGTCTGGAACTTTATTCTCTGATATCATTTTCTATTACCTTATGATATATAAGCATTTTCATTTAAATATATTTTATGGAAATTGCCTATTTAAATGCGTTTCCCTTCCTGACGGGTTCTTGTGAAAATAGCATGTTTTTTTGTTGTTATTGCAATTAAAGGTTATTCCATACTGATCAGCGCATATTAAGAGCGAAACCGGTCAATGGAAACTGTATTCTGCAATGGGAGTGACAAAAGACTTGAAGGTTTAGAAACGTTGCTTTGTTTCCAAATTACCAAGTCCAAACCCGTATGTTGGCAAATGCATATAATCCGTGACTTTCAGGGGTCTGCAGCTCATCTAGGGCTCTTCAAGGAGTTCTTCAAGGCAGCTCTTCAGGGGTCTGATGCTCAAGATATAGACTTGATCTTTTTTTCTATAATATGGCTATGCGTTTGAGAAAAAAAATGTCGATTCAAGCAGCCACAACCGAAAAGTAAAATAATTTTAAAATGGTACTTTTTACGATTTTCGGTCCGGCCTTTCAATTTTGATGAACTTTCAGCTTAAACTACTGAAACAATTTAAATCAATAGTGGCTCATTTAGTGTATTCTGTTGAGAGATACATACTTTTCAGTTAAAACTTGACTATAAATTTTATTTAGAATTTCAAAAATTGAATAATTAATAAATTATACTCGACAGTAAAGTAGCATTTACAATATATAGTTTTTGCATAATCGTGTTAATAAATATATCTACAAAAATATTGAAATCTCGAAAAAACACCACTTCATGAAAAAATTCATCACTAAGTGCATATAACATAATCTTCCTTCCAAACAAATTATGAAATTTCATAATGGTTTGCGGCTAGTTCCGGCAGGACTAGAGCTACATTTTAAGGTCTAGGATATCCTGCTGAAGAATTCTAACCCACTTCTAAATCATCCCTTTTAGTCGTAGTCAACTGAAAAACATTGCTGCAATTAATAAAAAGATACACGTTGTTACGTGGAGATTTAGGATCTTTCAGCAGGGTACCTTTACACTTAAACGTCAGCTCTGGTTCTGAGAAGATTACATAAACTATTATGAGATTTCAAAATTATTTTAGAAGAATATATTTGATTTTGTACTTGGTGGGAAGTATTTATTAATAGGAATTTTGATGAGCAATTTTTAACAAGGGATGTTAATGTGGTTACATGGAAACTGTATTGATAAAATTGTTGAAAATGCAACACTCATTTCAAGTTATTTTGAATGTGATTAGACAGTTTCTCTGTTTTTAACTGATTTAAATACTAGTATAAAAACATAAAAAATATTTACATTAAGTTATTTTTTATAAAATGTGTAAGAAATCTTCTCTAAAGAACGGTAATTGTTATACAGGGTTCCTAGACAGTCCTTATAAACCTCAACTATAAAGAATGGTCGATGAGTGTAAAAGTTAGGTATATGTATGGTAAAGATGACCATGCTTGATCTAGTAAATGTTATTGCAGCACCTCCAATAGAACCTTTAACAGGTTAGGAAGCGAACCCGACAGAAAAACGAGATGGAATAAAAACTAATTACAAAGTTGTAATGTATTATCAAATTAATAGGAATCGACACCAGGAACAAACGAAGAACGTATAAAATACCTGTCAAAGATTGTAACATCAGGATCTATCTAACAATGTTAAACCTGCAATGGAGTCTTCTTGAATCTTCTTCCTGCAATGCTCCAGTCTGTTTGAATCTTCTTCCTGCAATGCTCCAGTATTCTTGAATAATCTTCCTGCAATACTTGAGTACTTCTTGTCAAATTAATAGGGAACAAAACCAGGAATCGACAAAAAACACATAAATATATACCTGTCAAAAATTATATTATCAAGGTCTATCTAACAATGCCACACCTGCAATGCTTGAGTTTTTTTGAATATTTTTCGTGCAATGCTTAAGTCTTCTTGAATCTTCTGCAATGCTTAAGTACTTTTTGTCAAACTAATAGGAAAAAGCACCAGAAACTAACAAAGAACACATAAACGTCAAAATTGTAACATCAAGGTCTATATAACAATATCACACCTGGAATGCTTGTAAAAGTAAGCTGTTATATTTTTTCTGAAATTAGAATGTGCATTGTTTCTTATGACATTTTAAACAGGCTCTAGCTAGATTTATTTCTATGTAAGTTTTGATTACTGTATTATTCTTTAGTATTACATCAATTCGGTAATATTCATTTTGTATGAAATATATGCCTTCTATAACAGTTTTATTACCATTTTTTACTCATTAAACAGTACTCTACAGAAAAAGTAAAAACACTTTGTGCAGAAGATATCTAATAATTATGCAATGCTTTACAACGTTGTAGTTTTTTTCGCCTGTCTTACATTGTTGCCAAACTCGGTATCCTAATTTCTATTCATTTGTATACTCTATTATAGATAGACCTAACACGTATACTCATAGACTTTTCCTTACAAAATTATTGGGGTGCTTAAGAACTTTCCCGGGAGCACTGTCAGAACATATGAGTATCTTAAGCAGAAATCGAGATAATGCCTTTATATGCGTATTTCACGCTAGAAAATAGTAAAATACGCTTTGAAAATTAAGTAAGGGGTATTTTTTCGCATTGCTTTTGTGAAAAAAAAAAGAAATCGCCAATCACGAAGTTTATATGTCACGGAAGTCCCCAAAAAGTCATAAAAACGGAAATCGATCACGAATACCCCGAAAATATTACAAATTTAAAAACAGACACTAATTTTGAAATCGAAGTTTTCTCATTCTTCTGGTAATCCGTTTCCGGGCGATTGGTAAAATTATTCTAGCAAAAGACGATTCCCGCTATTTCATCTTGTATGTATTGCATATTAGATTGAATAAACTAGCTTATTTTCATAATCTGATTAATTACTAAAGTTAATTTTTTTTATTAATTTCACATAAAGAGTACGATTGCGCAATTCAGTTTGCTCTCGTAAATTGCCGAGAGTTTATTAATATAATTTTTCCATCCATCTCCATCTTTTAAATATTGCACATTAGATTGATTGAACTAGCTTATGCTCATATTCTGGTTAATTATTTTATTAAGTAGTAGAAATTTATACTCCAGATTCAAAAGTATGAGTTTCTACTCGACTAGCATTTATATTCAATAATACATTTAGATCTATTTGTAACCTATTCAGTATAAGAAAAAAATATGTATTTTTTCCGATGTTTCAAGTAGATAGTTTTTTTTAAATGCTTTGTATACATTCTTAAAATATGCTTTTTCTAAGTTAGCAACAGGTTTTCTACTGCGTTACGTTGAATGTATTTGACTGATCTATATTAATGTATGTTTTAATAATGTTTCCATCCATAGTAAACTTCCCACTATTCTGCATAGACTGTTTAACCATACAGGAAATTTCGCTCAAATTATTATTGACATTACCAGAGTTTTCTTTGACGATAAAAGTTTGCAATTCCGTCTCAATAGTTCATCGGCTGTAGAGTACAAAGTTTCGTGGTTCATTTTCTGTTGATGCAGCAAGGTTCTTGACAATGGCACCCGAAGACATGAACCCTGTTAGTCAGTGCAAAGATTTAGTGGTCTGAAAGTGATCTTAGTACGACTTACACGGATTCAGTAGACTCTGGGGTGTTGAGCGCCAATTTCAAATCCGGAGGACAACGACCACTCTGAAGGCTAACCTGATGAAATAATAGCAGAAGGTGGTCAGTTAGATTGTCAGTTGCATGGCAATCTGACATCAGAGGGTGGATAATTTCCAAATATTGTCCACTTCGTTAAGAGCTTGCAATAAGAGTTCAGCGGTAGAACGTCAGTTAGCCAGTACGAAGAGCCGTGGTTCAATTCCAGGTTGGGACAGCCTTGTTCATTGCACATTAGTTTGTAAAACAATTATGTCAGATCATAAAAATTCATAGAAAAGTATCAACCGGTCACATAAAAAAAAATAGTTTTTATCGTCAAGACAAAGAGACAAACCAACCGCAATAGCAAAATGGACATGATCAGATACATACACGTTTTTGCTTTCTAGTGGTTAGGCTGTTTGCTCCTTAGCCATTAGGCTGTTTGCTTCTTAGTCCTGTTTTGCTGTTTAGTCCTTATCCTGATAAATAAATATATTTTATGCCTTTGAAACAGCTTGATACTTTTTAGCAGGATTTTACAATGTTATTAACTAGTATCTTTATTGAAAATTATGCAACTATACATTACGACGGTGAAGAATCCGTATTATAACTGATAAATTCGTTATTAATAAAGCCTTCAATGAATACTGTTATTCAAACATGCTTATTCAGATAAAGTTTTAACACAAATTTAATCCCCGATGAAGGACACCAAATATTGAATAACTTTGACAAAATTAAAATTCAAATTTCAGATCTATACCCCATTTCATGCATTATTTTGAATATTTACAAAACACGATGATAATCAAATGCTTAAACTACTTTTTAGACTCATGCATAATATCGCCAAAGTCTCTTTATATTTTATGCATTCATCACGATAATCAATATAATCTATTTAACACTTTATCAAAGTTCATTATCAAAATTCTAGCTGCTGGTCGTGCTTGAAGGTGATTTTATTCTAATACCGGAAATATGCTGTCGATAGCTATTCAGAACCGGAGCACTTGAAAATTGAAATTATTTTGTCAACAAGTTTGAAAGTATTCAATATTTAAACAAGGTTGGGTAGAGTTCCAATAATTAAAATATTCATGTGCAGTTCAAGAGCGAGATGTGCTCCAGGGTCATTAAGATATGTCGGAAATTATATATTTTACGTTGAGTCGAGTTTTGATTGGTATGTTATATGATATTTAAATATTTTAAAGTTGTTTAAGTTATTACATCAAGATAATATGAATGATATTAAAGTTATGACATTATAAATGATAGTTCTCACTTTAGCTGTGAAGACTTTATTGCAGTTAGCAGGTAAAAGGATTATAACTTCATTTAAAATGAAATGTTTTAAATCATTCAAATGATCCTATATCATATCACAAATAAAAATGAAAAAAGTCAAAATTGAAATATTTTGAGTTAATAACAGCGCAAGAAGGGTAATGTATGTCCCTATTATGTCTAAATAAACTCATGTTTGTAAAAATTGCAACACCGTGAAGTAATCATCAAAACTGAATTAAATTTATTACACAAACGGTCTATATTGATACAAATAAACAATTAAATTTATAAAGTAGAAAACAATATTGCATGTCGAAAATCAGTATTTGGTGAAGCCACCACGCGCTGTAATAAGTGTTTCTATACGACGTGGCATCGAATCAAATAGATTTTGAATTTGTACTTGAGGAAGAGCATTCCGGGTTATTTCTATCCGAACAAAAAGTTCAGCTGTATTAGCTACAGGACGAGCGAGATACTGACTGATGAAATTTCAGACATGTTCAATAGACAGGCCAAGGAAGAAGTCGTATCTGCTGTGCTGAAAAGAAATATTGAACATTCCTAACAGCATGCGGACAGGTATTGTCCTGTTCAAATACAGCTCCAGGAATGCGTTGAAGGAAAGGTACGAAAGGAAAGGTGCTGTTGAAGGAAAATTGTTGTTAAAATTACCCACAATTCTTAGCAGCTGGGATCTTCCAAGGTACCCAATGGCGCCCCAGACATCTCGCTTGACATTCGTACAGTATGACGTTGGATAACGTACTTCAGAATGTGGCGTTCACTTCTATAGCATCTAATATAGATTAGGACATCACTGTGTCCCAGATTAAAGCGGGATTCATTGGAAAGGACAACTTGTTGCCAATCAGCATGCCAGTGTCTATGTTGATGAGCCCATTGTGGCCACAACAGTCGATGGTTTTGAATCAGGGGAATTGTCGCGAACGTTTTGGTATACTCGACAGAGAAAGACAAAGTTTTGAAATCAAACACATTTATTAAACATGAAATAACAAGGCAGTTGATCGAAAACAGTGGAGTACAAGCATTTCTCGCAATAACTCAGAGTTACACTCGGTAGGGTGACCATTAAGAACACCCCTGGAGGAAGAGGAACCAAGAGAATACACATATTTTCTGATACATAAAATAAACACAATATTCCTCATATTATACTTGACATTTATATATCACATTTGTATACTTTGAACATATACGACATTTTCATATAACATCATCAATGACTGATACTCACGAGGATTTGACAATTAACACTCTATTCGTTAGGTGGAAGACTAAATATATATAAAACTTTACCTCGTCTCTTTTAAATATAACATTTACAATTCTGTACCATGGGAAAGGATATCAGGATGGACTCTCGGCATAAACTCATCGAGATTCTTGCGCAGAACAAAATCCATAATGGTCGGGAAACTTGACTACACAACATCATGCTGGCGGAATTCGACATCTTGGTTGGTTACGGAGATTGGTTGATTCGTACCTTAGGACACAAGGAGGAGTCAGGCAAATACAAATCGCTGTAAAATGAGCTTTCCCTCTAGCCCTATTAGCGATTCAAGCCGACCAGTGAAAGAACCATTTTCTCTTTTCACAAGACTCATTATTCCATTACTACCAGGCTGATTCATTTAAAAACACGAGTGACTCATCTCTGAACCGAGCCAAACGACTCTACGCACAACTTGTCGAACTATGTTACATATTTTAATCACATCCTTCCACTTTCAAAATCAATCCACCTTTTCTTAAAATTCGCGATCATACGCGAATCAAACACACACGTCTACATTTTTCCACGACTCCTTCCACACTGCTTCCAAAATCCTTTTTCAAACGCGCGCGTGCGCAAAACCTGCAAGTTCCCAACTAGCGACTGAGAAGCGAAAATACAAAACTATTACTATTTTTCTGGAACATAAACACTTTTGCGATTTTAGAGTTCACTTCCCTTAAAAGTCAATGTAATTGAAAACATGTAGAAAAGACATTTACATTTCGAAATTGACACTTTCAATCACACAGAAATAAAACAATACTTTAATATACAATTTTAACACAGAGGTGTGAAAGCCTTATCACACTCCTTCGGGGCCCGGGAGAAAAATTTCCTGCAAAGCGGGGAATTTTTCCGCACAATACTAGGAAAATACCTGCATTAAGTTCCCAATGACATATGTTCCATTGAGAGGAATTTAGTGTAAATTTTGAGCGATGTACATGTACATCAAAGAAAAAAACAAAAACAAACAAGATCATGACCAGCATAATAACCAAAATCCAAGAGTGGCCTAAAGTTTGACTCGTGAGTCAAAAAAAAATAAGTCTCAATACAAGCATAGACCTTTACAAGACAACACCAAATTAACAAGACACAAATGATGAAATTGCCCCTTTTAAAACTTAAACACTAATACATTTTCTGGTGAGTACCACAGAGACATGAAAATTTAATTTACTCAACTCACAAAAAGTTTAACTAAACAAAAAGTTTTCTTTCTTCAAAAATTTTACAATTAAAATTCTATAAATTTACTTTTCACAGAAATCAATTTATTAACTATTATCCAACCTTGCCAACAATTTACTTTAAAGGACATTTAAAAAATTTACTAATTTAGAAAATGAGACAAATTTTCAAACCAAGAATGTTGATCAGGCACCCAGGCAAGAAACAAGTTCATTAGAAAGTTGCAAACCTAGAGGTGGCGGTACCCCCAACCAATAAGTCAACAAACACCAAATGACAAAAAAAAAAATTTCTAAAATTTACTAGACCTTTAAATTAAAAAAAATCATTCACACATTCATAAAATAAAACAGAGATAAAAATTATCAGTTATCCTTAAAAATCCTTACCAAAACTCTAATCCATCAAGTACTTAATTATCTTAAAATTACTTTAAAACATTACTGCTTATCATTAAAGTAAAGCAAAAAAAAATTATTATTTAAGTATTTAGAATTTTAAAACACTACTTCAACCTGATTAACATGGCACTCACATTCAGAAAGCTGCACTGGCACAGAACTTGCAGTACAGAACATTCAGCTGACTGACACATAAAGCAAATTACACAGAAGTTCAGAAATATTGGAACCATTTTAACATAGCATACAGTTTTGCAAAACATTTTGTGAAACAATTGAAAATATAATATTATGAAACATAATTGTCCATCTCACAACAATATCAGTCTTTTTTTTTTTTTTTTTTTTTTGAAAATGTGAGAATTTCATAATCCAAACATTTTACTTTACTTTTTTTTTTTTTTTTTTTTTTTTTTTTTTTTTTTTTTTTTTTTTTTTGAAATCAAACACATTTATTAAACATGAAATAACAAGGCAGTTGATCGAAAACAGTGGAGTACAAGCATTTCTCGCAATAACTCAGAGTTACACTCGGTAGGGTGACCATTAAGAACACCCCTGGAGGAAGAGGAACCAAGAGAATACACATATTTTCTGATACATAAAATAAACACAATATTCCTCATATTATACTTGACATTTATATATCACATTTGTATACTTTGAACATATACGACATTTTCATATAACATCATCAATGACTGATACTCACGAGGATTTGACAATTAACACTCTATTCGTTAGGTGGAAGACTAAATATATATAAAACTTTACCTCGTCTCTTTTAAATATAACATTTACAATTCTGTACCATGGGAAAGGATATCAGGATGGACTCTCGGCATAAACTCATCGAGATTCTTGCGCAGAACAAAATCCATAATGGTCGGGAAACTTGACTACACAACATCATGCTGGCGGAATTCGACATCTTGGTTGGTTACGGAGATTGGTTGATTCGTACCTTAGGACACAAGGAGGAGTCAGGCAAATACAAATCGCTGTAAAATGAGCTTTCCCTCTAGCCCTATTAGCGATTCAAGCCGACCAGTGAAAGAACCATTTTCTCTTTTCACAAGACTCATTATTCCATTACTACCAGGCTGATTCATTTAAAAACACGAGTGACTCATCTCTGAACCGAGCCAAACGACTCTACGCACAACTTGTCGAACTATGTTACATATTTTAATCACATCCTTCCACTTTCAAAATCAATCCACCTTTTCTTAAAATTCGCGATCATACGCGAATCAAACACACACGTCTACATTTTTCCACGACTCCTTCCAAAATCCTTTTTCAAACGCGCGCGTGCGCAAAACCTGCAAGTTCCCAACTAGCGACTGAGAAGCGAAAATACAAAACTATTACTATTTTTCTGGAACATAAACACTTTTGCGATTTTAGAGTTCACTTCCCTTAAAAGTCAATGTAATTGAAAACATGTAGAAAAGACATTTACATTTCGAAATTGACACTTTCAATCACACAGAAATAAAACAATACTTTAATATACAATTTTAACACAGAGGTGTGAAAGCCTTATCACAGAATCCTGTACAAAGGAATGCTTGCCCACAGTTCACGATGCAGCAGAATTATTAGAGAAGACAATGCCACACATGTAGCAGTGCTCCAACGTTCTGCCAATTGTCGAGATGAAGCTGTGCAGTCCATCACTGCCATGCTGATGATGTGTCTATCATCCCGTGCTGACGAACATTTCGTGGCCCACCGCCAGATTCGCGACTCTTGCGATTCTCTTCAGTCCACTGCTTACACACTAGCATCACTATCATGGCACTGCGCTCCATACGAGCTACTATTGCACAATAAGAATAACCCCTTCACGAAAGCCGATCATTCGTTAACGTTCAAACTCCGTAACTTGTTCATATGGCTCCCTCTAGCGTCGTAGAGGCATGGTGGCTTCTCATGAAACGTTTACCGCTGGCAGACAATCATAGACTACCGCTACAGCTCGCTATTTATATGGCTGAAATAGCAGTTCAGAGGGCGCTGCTCAACCTGCGCATGCGCGATGGCTCTGAAATTATAATCATTTGCATAGCGCATTTGCATAGCCCATTCTAATCATTTATATTTGCTGTGAGTTTCAAGTCAATCACGTAATTCCTTCGTGGTGTTGTAACTTTTACAAATATGAGTATATTACACATTTTAATTTAAAACCATCTCTGAATAAATCTAAATATAAATCCCCGGTTTATAGGAAACGGTAGTTCAGATTGGTTCAGTTTTGGTTCTATCCCGAAAAATTTGCTTTTATAAAATGTATTACTTTTATTTGTGATGTACAATATGAAGATTTAAATGTGTCACTTTTATTTTTAATGTACTATACTATAATGATCTAAATATGTCACTCTAAATGAACAGATTTTCGACACTGAAGAAGAAACAAGCTTTGAATCTTAGTTTTAATGAAAAATATTTGATTAACAATAACATTTAAATTTATTGTGTAGCAATATGACAAATATGTTAAATATGTCCGAAAATGGTCATTCTTCATATAACTTACACGTAGAGACGATTGAGAAAAATTTGAAGTTCTTGGTTTCAGCTTTATATTCGATTTTAAAACGCTTACTCTGCCATTATATGCGTAATAAATGTAAAAAAAAATATTTCCGCTTTTTGAAATATTAATTTAATTGAATTTGTGAAGATCATGTAAATTAAACAAATAAATATAAAATATAAAAATATATTAAATTTTAGAAATGTTATCTCCAATGTATATTCAAGAACTTGACAAAAAAAGTAAAATTGGAACAATAGGCATAGCAACCTTTATTTGACAAGAAATTTATCTTATAGTTTTTATTATGCAGAGTTTGGTTTTTTACAGTTTCCTAAAGAATTAATTACTTTTTAATTAAGCATTAGCTCTCATTAATATATAATTAAGGACATTTTTATTAAAACACTTTACATGGTAGCAAACTTGAAACAATATGCATTACACAATTTTATATTTTCCATTTAAAAAAAAATTCATTAGAAGAATATGAAATTTTCATAAACTATTACATTTTATAAAATACTGTTAATTTAAAATTTCGATTATTTGCTGTTTGCTATTCATATTTGTTACAAAGTGTTTAAATGGTATGATATATCTCAATGTAAAATATGATCAGTGCTGGATTACCCAATAGGCACACTAAGCACGTGCTTAGAGCACCAGAAAATTAGAGGGTACCAATAAAAATTCAAAATGTGCTAATTCGTACATTTTTGCTTAATGCTTGCCTAATAATAGAGGACAGTGAATTTTCTACAACCCCGTAAACTTTTGGGGTCCGAGCGACCTTTAAAATTTTTCTGTTTTCCAGGGTTATATAGTGACTGTCTCCTTCAATGGCGACTTTATAACACCTCATCAATATTAATATAATCAATTAACCAATATTACCGTAAGTAGTAACATTGTCCGCATAAAATTGCTCGTAGAGAGGGGGAAGCTCTGTGAGAAATTTAGTTCGTTTAACGCCAGGGTGTATATTTCAATTATAATTTCATTATTGTTCTTTAAAAATTAAAATATAGCTAATTATGATGCACTTGGAGCCCAAACCACAGCAACCTTTAGATAATCTGTTAGCGTCATTATCCATTGGGCGTATGTGATCCTTTGCCTGCAGGCCCCTAAATGACTGAGATCCCGAAGAAATGTAACTAAAGGATATCAGTTTTAAGAGGTGAAGTGATATTACCACAACTCTAATAAATAAAATGAATGAGCTAAGAATTGCAAATGCATTACAAACTGCTTAAATCTCTGATCTCTGCTGAAAGTGAACTACTGAAAATTATTTTGTTCAGATAATAGAAGAATTTTATTACGGTAATTCAAGAATTAGTAATTCAAGAATTAGTAATTCAAGAATTAGTAAAAGTGGGTTTACGAAAAATAGAGGTATGAAAACCAAGAGAGTTACGGGAAACAAGAACATCCAAAAACGGCAAAGAAAAATTGGACTCATGCTCAACTGTAAAATAAATAAAAGGGTAAAAATCATTAACTTTATCCAAAAGATTGAGGATATCAATTAAATCATGATCCCAAATAATAAACAGATCTTCAACATAGCAACACCAAACAATATGTTTAAACGTTAAAAAAGGCAAAATCTCGTTCTCGAGCTCCTGCAAAACAGCTTTGGTAAAAATCCCAGATAGCGAGCTACCCATTAGGGCACCAGAAGTTTGCAAGTAAATAGTATCGCGGAAACCAAAATAATTAGTCTCCGCAACAATGTTCAATGCAAAAGTTATTGCGTCGATAGAGGGAATTTTATAATTTTAATTTCGACGTTTTTTCGGCAATAATATCAATTACTTTATTAACAGCAATACTAGAAAATAAAGAAATAACGTCAAAACTATGGAAAGTGTTATTTGGAACAGATTTAGTATTAAACAAAATTTTAATGAAATTTTCAGTTGAACTAATAGAATGTTATTAAAAAACGGTTTAAGAAAATAAGCTTGATCTTCCCTAAAAATATGTGGGACCGTTGCGTTTAGAAACATTAGGACTTATTGGATGATTAATTTTATGTAGTTTAATTTGTCCAAAAATATTTGAAAGTTGATGCAAAGTGCGGAAAGCAGCAGATTTAATGTTAGGAGGAAGATCGGCGAATTTTTTAAGTTTAGCGATCCTAGCATTAATAACCGCAATCGGAAATTTTTTAACCTGATTGCAATCCATCTCGGCAATTTACTTCTGCATGGAATTAACATAATCGACTTGATTGGCAATAACAAGTTGTTTAGCCTTATCAGCTGATAAAGTAACAAAATCGGGATTAAATTTCAGTTATTAAGTTCCCCGATTTCAATATGCAAAGGAACATCTAAACCAGTATTATTTCTATTTTTATTTTTACTTTTAAGTTTATTCTCATTTTGAAAATTAGTAATAGACCGATACCATCTATACTTATGGCCTTGAACCACGTGAAGCAGAGCATCCTCCACAGGAGGAATTAAATTGACACAACTAGAATTAACAGGGGGATAAACTTGGTTTTCATACCTTTATTTTTCGTAAATCCACTTTTACTAATTCTTGCATCCCTGCTAATTCATCTCATCCTATATTCTCTAAAAAAGCTTCCTTTAACGCTTATTTCAATCGCGCTTTTAACGATTGCTCTTCTATTCCCACTTTAACTATTGAAATTAATTTCATCTTTAATCTTGGCCATGGAACCTCCTATTCTTTTGGGTTTATTTATAAAAATTTCGCTCATATTCGTTATAAATTTATTCAACCTAGTACTAAACTTGTTGCTGTTGTTGAACTTATACCATATAAATCTAGTCTTCCATATCATCCGAAGATTTTTCGTTCCCTCATTCAATTTTGCCATAAATTTAAATTTAATCCTGTTAATTCGAATATTACTACCTTATTCAATCGCACTCATACGGATAAGTTTAGGGATAGAGAAAACATTACAGGCCATTCTGGGGTTCTAAGCGACATGATATCATTTGCTTCAATAAATTGGTGGATAAAATATCGTCTGAATAGCTCCGAATCTGGCAGGATATCGCTAATTTGGCAACTTTTCTTAAATGCTGCCAAATTGAAGGAAATGTTACCAAATTGATAAACGTACGTTGTACCCCTTTTAATTCCTGATAATGTCTACACGTTTCATATTGGTAGTACTAAACGTACTGTTGATATCCGTTTAGCTGAACATGCTTGTGACGTCAAGAATGATAAACTTTCTACGGCTCTTGCCCAATGTGTTGTAAATGATAAGTTTCATCCCTTTTTTGAAAAGACTTTCCATTTAATTCGTTGCAATAACCCTCGTAATATTCTTTATTATGAACCCTTGTTTATTAATATGTACCGTGATTCAATTTGTAATTTTGATCCTGTGCAAATTTTAAGTTGCACTTGGCGTCTCGTTCTCGACTCAATGCGTCTGAAACGTCTATACATGTATCTGTGACGTTTCATTTTAATGTAATTTATGCTTGGCTTAAATTTGGGCACGTTTCATTGTCTTTTTATTTGTGTTTGTTTTTAATACTTGTTTAAATTTTAAATCTCCCGTTTATAACACTTTTTTTTGTAATTTTGTAATTGTTTAATCTTTAACAGCTTGTTTATAATACCATTTAATTGTCATTATTCCTTAGCTGATTTATGCAAATTTTGTATGCCGATTTGTTCTATATATAAGCTTGCTTCCACGGTCATTATTCATATAGCCACTGATGAAGGGTATGTTGATGCCCGAAAGAGCTCTGACCTTTTAATATTTGTGCGTCTTATAGGATGGCTTTATTACATTAAATGACCTTTATATCTATGATGTGTGTCTTTAATTTATACTTAATCTTTCTTTGTTGAAAAGGCTGTTGCCATCTCAAAAGAAATAATATTCAGATGGTTTAACTTTCTTTGTCGAAAAAGCTGTTGCCAATTCAAAAACTTATCTAAATAAGTAAAATTGAAAATATGTCTGTGTCTGTTTGTCCCATCATCAAGAAAGAACGTCGGAACCGAATTTAATGGAATTTTGTGGGTAGCCTTGAAATAGTTTCACTTGAAATTTAGTCCATGTTTTGAGTTTCTCCGATCAATGGTTCTTGAGATATTAGTGAAAAACCATACTTTCGTTTGTCTCATCATCGCGGGAAAAGAACTAAACAGAATTTAATGAAATTTTGTGGATAGCCTTATAATAGCACCACTTAAATTTTCTCCAAGTTTTGAGGTTTTAAGATCAGGGGTTGTCGAGATATTAATGGAAAACGAAACTTTTCCCTAGAAGTTCTACTCTCTAACTCCTTGGTTCCGCCAAACTAAAAGGTTGGAAATCGTTAGTTTAAAACGTGAAAGTGAATTAAAACTTTTTCTCTGAGTTTGGTGGAAGATTTTTGCGTTAATTAGCCACTTTCTGAAAATATGAATTGTTTGAAACATGAATTTAAATAAAAAATCTACTACCATGGTTTATATTTCACAAGCTTTTAATCAACAATATAACGTATTAAGAAATCAAAATGGTTATTTAATTATTAGAATTCTATGAGAAAGATTCTATCTTATATCATGTTGTTCGGAAACTTAATTAAATTAAATGTGTTTGTTAATGTTTATTATTATTTTTTGATTTGAATAATAAATAAATGGATATAAAATATATATCTTATAATTGAACGGTCTGATTTTTCTTTTAATTATATTATTTTCTGACTACGTTCTTCACTTTCATTTATTTTGGCAAAGCGTTTTCCAGCCTATATATTTTGATCTAATAAATCTAATAAATTTATATATGTAGTGTATAGCCAATAAATTCGATTAGCTGATTGTTGTTGAAATAAAAAAATAGTAAAACGGGTATACCTTCTAATACAATTTTAGTGCTTTCATTTAGTATATATAAACGGGATCGGGATGTTTTACTCGGATCTACAAATTCAAAGCTACGAATCTGGCAGGATATCGCTAATTTGGCATCTTTTCTTAAATGTTGCCAAATTGAAGGAAATGTTACCAAATTGATAAAAACGACGTAAATCAATGAAATTTATTTTGTTTTGTTTGAAAAGGGTACTGAAATGATGTTTCGTTAGCATATGTCTGTCAATCCAACCGTCCTACTTAGTAACACATTTAGCGAATTTTTAAAATGTCACCAAATGGATAAAAAAGTTTATAAATCCTTAAACATATTTTGAAATTGATAAAATTGCGCTAAATAAATAAAATTAATTATGTTTTCTTAGGGGATAGTGTTTTGATGATGTTTCGTCAATTTGTCGCTAAGTGGGACTGCCAGTTCTACAGTCCCACTTGACGATAAATTTGACGATTTTTTAAAATGTCGCCAAACCTTCCATAGATACATCATTATTCAGACGATATTTTATCCACCAATTTATTGAAGCAAATGATATCATGTCGCTTAGAAACGGATTTAAATCCAATGTGTTTATGCGGCAGACGATTTTTATTAAATCTTTTCCGATTTGAATAATGAAGATATGTATATAAAATAAATTTCATTGCCATTGCATTTTTGACTGGATAATACCAATTACGGTCTTCAGGTTTAAACATCATTATTATTGATATCTTCGGGGATTATTGATTCAGAGATTGAGATTTTCCAGTTATCATGCCATTGTTTTTTTGCGATAAAAATTGTTGAAACTCATTGTACGTTGTACGAGTAATCTTCCACAAGTGCACAGGAATATCTTCTAATCGACGAGAATATAAGTAGTACAGGTATATTGGCATATGTTTTGACATATATTGGTATCAAGTACGGCCTTTGGGTATGAAGATTACGGGGATTGTGGACATTTTCAATTTTTTGCGTCATCTGTTTTATTTTGGCAAAGAGTTTTGACACTCATATTGTAATACGGGTCATTTTCTACAAACACTCGGACATATCTTCTAATCTACAACATTATAAGTAGTACGGCTATATCTTCCCATATAATTTTAGAACTTTCATTTTGGTATACATTGAAATCAATTACTGCCTTCAGGTTTAAAGATTACGGGTTTATTGATATATTCAATTTATACATGTAATCTACTAATACAGGGTATATCTTCTAATATTCGCGTATATAAGTAGTACGGGTCCCATACAATACGCTATTATTTTGCATATATTGATTCCATACTTTTTATAAATTTGCTTGCAAAAAAGGCCAGGATATTTTATTCTTCAGATCTACCCGTGAAGATAATTTTGTATAGTGAGAACATAGATCCTGAGGTTTCTTTTTAGGAGCATTGTATTAGATATTTTAACAGAATATTTTGATTAAGCATGTTTTATTATTTAGATTTGCTCGTGAAGATAATTCTTTCTGTACAGCGAGAACAGTGATTTTTAAACTTCTTTCTAGGAGTATTACATTAAATATTTTAACAGAATATTTTGATTAAAAATGTCATTTAGTATACTACAGGAATATGCACATGTTTGTGAATTTTAAGTTTATTTATATACTCCATACGAAGAACTGATATGCTACTAGTTTTCAATAAATATGAAAATGGGGAGTGTGTAAAATTTTAATTACATGATTTTATCCCGAATAACTATTTTAGAATGTAAAAAAGTAATCGGGAAAAATTTTAAAACTTGAAATAATATTTCGATGTGGGTTTTCCATGGACATTAATTCTGCCATATCAGGTTCAAATTTTCCTTTTACATATTTTAAGACCGAAAGGCCATTGTTTATAATTTTAGCGCCAATCATCTAGACAGTAATTTGTTAAACCCTAAATAGATAACAGTTATTATCCCATAGATTATGATTTTGCTAAAAATATAAAATGAAATATTTATGCAAACCGTTAATATGTTCCGGTAATATTTTATTGATATATCCTATATAAAAAACATTTTCGCTTGATTAAAGTGATTTGATAAAATAAAATAGTTCGAAAATGCTGTATCAATTAAAGAATGCAGTTACTTAAAATAAGCAGGAAAAATCATACTCGGTATTAATGAGTAAAAATTTAAACAACGTATTTCAATATAAATAAACAAACTGTTTTGAGGATGCATTTGTCATGATGAGTTTATAATTGAAACTCAGCACAACACTTTTTGTTTTTTGCTAATTTGTACCTAAATCATATTTTTCGCAATGTGAAGAACTTCCTCAATTTACAGCTGGTCTTTTGGAAAAGATGTTTAACACACTTCAGTCAGAGGTTTAAAAAAATCACCTGTTCCTTTTTAAGGTCCTTTCCTTAAAATCACTACTTTAAGAGACAATTCTGAAGCCCATCCCATAAAAGCATTTTGATAAAGATATACATGGGCATAGGTGTTGCCAAGATCTTCGTAACGAGACATTGGACGATAAAATGAGTAAGTTGATTTGCTAATGTAGACCTTGAGGATGAGGACTAATGACACTTTTTTCGGATAGAAAGAAAATTATCAGCGCCACTGCCTAGGGGCATCAAAATTGTGTGTACTTTCGGTCATAAACAGTCTTAATCCGGCCCTGAATATGATTTAAAAACATAAATGTAAATAACTATTGTCTCTGAGGGTATTTACACTATTGATCTATATCTGCGAATTCAAAAATATATTTATTTAGCACACTTGGGACATAACATTTTCTTCTGTAGTTAATGTAAACCTTACACTATTTTAAAATTGATAACATCACTGAAATATTTTTCTGGGCATTATATGTACACTTTGTAAGATAGAGCACTTGTGATCAAACTGCAAGGCAAGCCCAAGAAGGTGGTTCACTTTTTTTTATACTTTCAATAAAAAATGTATACCAATTTACTTAATTTAAAACATGATTGTCTTCAGAAAATAAAATGATTCTAGACGTTTAATCATAAGCACTTGTAGCACCCAATACATACATAACAGTTGTTGTTAATTATATATAGTATATCAGTTTTTGATACAGGATAACTGGATTACTAGCATCTGATAATCTAATCTCTTCTCATATGAGCATCTCATATTGTTTGGTGAAGAAATTGCATTTGAAAGGCTCAGTCTTACCATTTTACTCTGCTTTTGAAAGATGAATGTCCATGCTTGTCTGCGATGGTCATATTTTGTTTTATTGCCACATGGTTCAACCTTCCTTTGAGGGGAAGTGCTTTTTATGAAGCTGTGCAATAAAAAAAAACGCTCCGTTTAGATATCATGTAGAGTATAAGATTCCGGATTAACTCCCAGAAATACATACTTACCGGACGGTTCCATGTTTATTTATTTCCCTCAACTTCATTGTTTTATAATTTACCGTTTATTAAAAGAATGTTCTCATTATAGTACTTATACTGTATTTCCTAATGGTTGAGCGATCAGTGCTCTACAGTCGCCTGGTTTGAATTCCGGGTACGAGGAAGAGCATCGTGTGAATATGTCATTTTAAATTCACTAAAATAATATACTGTTACACATACATAGATTTTCGTATTTTTTCAGGATCCGTTTTAAACTCTAGGTCCAGAAGAGTGCCGCAGAAGAATGGTTACCGCCTCATTTGGAGCATCAGAGCAACACGTTTTACAGCAAAATAGCACAGTCCTTACACACATACACACACACACACACACATACACACACACATATATATATATATATATGTGTGTGTGTGTGTGTGTGTGTGTGTGCAAGTTAGAATTAAAATTTTGAAATTATATGCCAAATAAAATGTCTTCTAAATCTTTTAAATTTCCCTATGTTGTTATTGTTCCCAAATTTTTCAAAACTTCTCTTTCGAATTATCACAAGTAACCAGAATTATATATACAACTACTGCTAGTAAACATTTATTGCACTATTTAAATAAAATTAATGACAAATCTTAGATGTAAAGCTTCTGGATATTTCATACTGAATAATAGTCATGATTTAATTTTTAATATTAGTAAGATTAAGAAAATATTTAGATTCTAAATTCTTAATTTTATATATTTATGTAATACTATAGATATTAAAGATTTATATAAGGTAATTATCACTCTTCATAAAAAGCTATCTATGCTAATTACCTATACTACATTTCAGAAAAAATTAAAACCATGCGATAATAATCTAATATATGCTCCAAAAAATTAAACCAAATATTTAATCGTATTTATCTCTGAGCTTAATTTTTCAGAGAATTGCATATTTCAAAGTTTTAAGAAGATGAAGAAGCCACTTGAATTGATGGGAACATCTCTTGAGCTTTAAGAAATGATTAATAACCTCTCAGCGGTAATGAACTATTAAGAGGTTGACGTCTTTGTGACAGATTGCCGAAATGTTGTAAGACTTCTTAGCCCTTTCGATACGAACCATTATTGGAAATGAAGTTATTGTTTGGACTTTTTTCGGTGAATATATATTATTTCGATGAAGATTTAACGGCATAAATGTAAATAACTATTGTCTCTGAGGATATTTACACTATTGAACTACCTATATCTGCGAATTCAAAAATATATTTAAACACACTTGGGACATGGCATTTTCTTCTGGAGTTAAAGTAAGTCTTGCACTACTTTAAAATTGATAACATCACTGAAATATTTTTCTGGGAATTATATGTACACCATTTGTGAGATAGAATACGTGTGAGAAAACTGTAAGACACGCTCAAAAATGTGGTGCACATTATTTTTATATTTTGAATAAAAAATGTATACGAATTTATTTACGTTAAAACATGGGTTGTCTGCAGCAAATAAAATGATTCTAGACGTCCGTTTAATTATAAGCACTTGTAGCATACATTACATGCATAACGATAACCATACATAACGGTTTGTTAATAATATATAGCATATCACTTTTTGATACATGATAACTGGATTACTAGCATCTGATGATCTGATGAACATCTTCTCATATGAACATCTCATATTGTCTTGCGAAAAAATTGCATTTGGAAGGTTCAGTCTTACCATTTTATGCTACTTTTGAAAGATGAATGTCCGTGCTTGTCTGCGATGGTCATATTTTGTTTTATTGACACTTGATTCAACCTACCTTTGAGGGCTTCTTTTTGAAGCTATGCAATGAAAAGGAAACCTTTCCATTTAGAGTATAAGATTCTGGATTAACTCCCAGGAATACATACTTACCGGACGGTTCCATGTTTATTTATTTCCCTCAACTACATTGTTTTATAATTTACCGTTTATTAAAAGAATATTCTCATTATAGTACTTATACTGTGTTTCTTAATGGTTGAGCGATTAGCGCTCTACAGTCGCCTGGTTTGAATTCCGGGTACAAGGGAGAACATAGTGTGAATGTGTCATTTTAAATTCACTAAAATGATATACTATTACGCATACATTGATTTTCGTATTTTTTCGGGAACATGGCTCAGCCCGTACACACGCGCGCACACCAGGGCGCGGTAGCCCATTGGTTAGCGCGCTGGAGTTGCACTCTGTAGGCCCGGGTTCGATTCCAGCTACTGCCAAAACTGCCGCCGTGTTCATGCGGAGTACGATCACGTTAAACATGTGGGTCCGAAAGTCCTTCCGAGAGGTTGGTGGTAGGGGAAGGAGGGTACGGTCCCTGTGGATGCCTCCCCCACTGGGTTGCGGTCTAAATTGGGTGGCACTTCCCGACCGTCCAAACTGCTACCTTACACCTTTCTGGTAGGTCGGACGGTCAGGGTTTCAACAACAACAACACACGCGCACACCAGGCGCGGTAGCCCATTGGTTAGCGCGCTGGAGTTGTACTCGGTTGGCCCGGGTTCGATTCCAACCACTGCCAAAACTGCCGCCGTGTTCATGCGGAGTACGATCACGTTAAACATGTGGGTCCGAAAGTCCTTCCGAGAGGTTGGTGGTAGGGGAAGGAGGGTACGGTCCCTGTGGAAGCCTCCGCCACTGGGTTCCGGTCTAAATTGGGTAGCACTTCCCGACCGTCCAAACTGTTACCTTGCACCTTTCTGGTAGGTCGGACGGTCTGGGTTTCAACAACAACACACGCGCACACACACACATATATATATATATATAAATATATATATATATATATATATATACTAATGCTGGAAAATTATTATTAAAGATATTACATGAAGTATCCTTGTCAGATGAAATCTCAAATAATTGTCATATTGTAAAAAACAGTTTTGAATTAGTTAAGAAATTGAAAACTCTTACTAATATTCGTAGTATTTATACCTTTGATTTCAAAGATTTGTTTAATAATATTAATATAGATGATCTGTATAGAATTATTTTAGGAATTTTTGAAAAATATAATATCAACTTAATATATTTAAATTTTCTTTTTAAAAAATTACTTAACTTCACTCTTTATGAGAATTATATTCAACATGGTGGTACTTTTTTTAAACAACAGGTTGGTATCCCACAAGGGGGGTGTGCCTCATCATTGTTAGCTAATCTGTATTTATTCTTCTATGAAAAAAACATTAATCCAAGCTTGCATAATATGCACATGTTTAGATATTTAGATGACATTTTATGTGTATCCCCAAATAAAAATATCCCTATAGTATTAAACTTTTATCCAAAAAATTTACAATTAAATGCAAGTAATAATGACACAAATGTTGCAAACTTTTTAGATTTAAATTTAAATTTACAAAATTGTAATATGGTTATAAACTTGTATGATAAAAGACAGGATTTTAAATTTAATACATCAAAAATTCAACATTTTGACTCTTGTTTGCATATATCTGTATTTAGAAATATTATAATAAACCAGGCTCTAAGAATCAATAAAATTTGTGATGAATATCATAAATTAGCGCACTTTATGGAATTATTGAGTACAGCGACTAATAATGCTTATCCCCCCAAGTTTGTTATTAAAATTATCAACTCAGTGTATCAAATTTCACTCGATAACATCCTAGAAAACATTCCCAATTATAGTGACTAACATACAGTAGGAAAAAAAAAAAAAAAAAATATATATATATATATATATATATATATATTATATATAATTATTTATTAATTATATAAATAAATAAAAATGAAAAATAATAAACTAAGTCAAAAACATTAGAAAAATCAAAAAATCGGAAAATAAGATGCATTAACATTAATGTTTTGAATTTTATTTTCGCAAAAAAATGTAACTTTTGTCAGTATTGAAACTACGTTTTGAGCGCCCTTATAATGGTGTATAGTGGCATTCTCGATTATCCAGTTTTCCTATGAATTACTTGTTTAGTAGGAATTTTCATCTTTGATTCATATTCATATTCAGGTTTGCATATTTGGGAAGTTGTATTCTGAATTGCTTGTCCAGTCTCCAGCTTAGACTCACTGGACGGGTTTGGGAGTATTTCCGTGAACGTTCGTACTGCCTCCCTGGTAGAATTTCGACTTGTTCATTCCGGTGCTTCTAGATTAAGTTGTTGAGGTTGATCGTGTATACACGTGGTAGAAGAAGGGTTCATGCCGCATGGTAATACAATTTTCTTAATGTTTCCTTTCTTCATTTTTTTTTTTGCCTGTAGTCTGAGTTTAAGCATTTATAGTAATATACTATTGCTTAATCTGAAACAGGCATTTGTTTGGGTTAATTGGAATTGAATACTCAGACCTGACGATGAATTTAATTCTAATTAATCATCGAATTTGGGAGGGTGCTGTTCTTTTCTCTTGTCGGCATTATGGCCGTGAATTTGCTTCTGTGGTGATGTTAATATTACTTGAATTGTATTTTTTTATTTTTACATAATTATTATTATTACATTTCAAATATATATATATATATATAAATACACACACACACACACACATATATGTGTGTGTGTGTGTGTGGGTGTGCAAGTTAGAATTAAAATTTTGAAATTATACGCCAAATTAAATGTCTTCTAAATTCTTTAAATTTTCCTATGTTGTTATGATTCCCAAATTTTTCAAAACCCCTCTTTCGAATTATCACAAGTAACCATAATTACATATACAACTACTGCTAGTAAACATTTATTACATTATTTAAATAAAATTAATGACAAATCTTAGATGTACGGCTTCTGGTTATTTCATAGTGAATAATAGTCATGATTTAATTTTTAATATTAGTAATATTAAAAAAATAATTGGATTCTAAATTCCTAGTTTTAAATATTTATGTAATACTATAGACATTAAAGATTTATATAAGGCAATTGTCACTCTTCATAAAAAGGTATGTATGCTAATTACCTATACAACATTTCAGAAAAAATTAAAACCATGCGATAATAATCTAATATATGCTCTAAAAAATAAAACCTAATATTTTATCGTATTTATCTCTGAGCTTGATTTTCAGGGAATTGCATATTCCAAAGTTTTAAGAAGATGAAGAAGCCACTTGAATTGATTGAAACATCTCTTGAGCTTTAAGAAATGATTAATAACCTCTCAGCGGTAATGAACTATTAAGAGGCTGACGTCTTTGTGACAGATTGCCGAAATGTTGTAACACTTCTTAGTCCTTTCGATACGAACAATTATTGGAAATGAAGCTATTGTCTGGAATTTTTTCGATGAAAATATATCCACATCGGTTACTTGACAGCTTTCGGTTACGTGTTAAATACTTCCCTACTTAATGTAGGGAAGTATTTAACACATATGCTGTAAAACTGGCAAATTGTGATTGATTAACTTAATGGTACAAATAAAGTAGTTGCAATGGCACATGGAATTCTAGCGAAATGCTAGTGAAATTCTGGTACAAAATTCTAGTGAATTTCTTGTAATTCATTAAATTCTAGTATGAAAATTCAAAATTGAAAACATATTTGCTTCGAGTTCATGTTGCCTACATTCCAATGCAAAAAATATCTTTACTTTACAGTGAAAAAAAATAGATTATTTTTATAGTAGATATTTATATTCTTTCCAAGATATTGAATTTTCGTCAATGAGTCGTCATTTTTATTAATTTAGCGTCATTTTTATCCATATGGCGAGTTTTTCGTTAGTTTAGCAACGTTTAAGAAAGTCGCCAAGTTGGCGACATTCTACCAAATTCCTCGCCAAATTCTCCGTTATGGATGGAGAAATAAGTTATTCCTACAGCAGATAAATGACTATTGTCGTTCAAATACAAAAGTTTTACTCAAAGTATCTTTTTTCATGAATGGAACGAGGTAGATCCACGAGAATGATGTCACCAAATTTAACGCATGGTATTACATATGAAAAATGAACATGTTTTTCAATAGGAAATATTTATTTTTATTTTATATGATTTTTTGATAATTTTTTTAAAAATGTGCAATATCTCGAGAACGTTTCATATTAGCGTTCTAAAATTTATGTCAATAGTTTTCTAATGAAAAATTACATAAGAAATTTCTATTTCCGTAACTTTATTAGAGGTTTTGATTTTTTAACGATTTTTTCAACATTTCAAGCGAAAATTTAAGAGGGTGCTGAACATTCGATTGCGAATAAAAACAATAGGCTTCCAGTGTTTATAGATTATAATTTTTGTACCAAATTTCGTTGAAATCGGTCCATTCGTTCGTCAGTTATCATCTCCACAAACTCACTGACACACACGCACACACACATACACATACTTTCACACACGCAGACATCACTTCAAAAATGTTCGATTCGTGATCAGGATGCTTGAAACGTGATCTCCCGTCGAAAACTCGATTTCGAAATTTCGACCCCGTCACAATACTTTCCTTATACATTATTGTATTTTAAGGAAAGTAATAATACTCAACGTATTTATGATATATATTTTTATTCTTATATGTACACAGATAAAAAGTCAATTTCTTTTAATCTAAAAAAATTAGTAATTTGTCCAAAATCCTAATATTGGAAGTTTCACTTTTCCACAGGGAGCACAATATGTTATTAAATAATCCAGTAATATCTATGAAGTTTGCTATAAGTATTTAAATCATTGACAACAAAGAGCCTAATAATTTTCATGTTAATAAAAATATAATAAATCTTTAATTGGTATGCTTGCTTTTTCACATAGTCTAAATTTCTAAATACATTTTATTTTACATATACTACCTGTAGTATAATATATTTTACATATACTACCTGTAGTATAATATATTTTACATATACTACCTGATATAATGGAAATATTTCCATTAATATACATTCATAGAATTGGAGATATCAATTTTCATCTAATACCCATTTAAAATGATATATTTACACATTAATTATTATTTCAACAATTTTGTTGATTTATCTGTACAATTAAGTATATTGATCTACATAATTTTGCATATTAATCCATGACTGAAAAAGTGCAATTTGATCATTGAATTACTTAGATTACAAAAATATCATATATAAATTTTCAGCTGTGAATTTTAAAACAAAGTATTACATACCACGTTGCACTGTGATTTTGAACCATAAATATTCTTTGACGTACCCTGAGTTCTAGGTGTGATTTAGATATTCATATACTACCGTACCTTGAATATATGATGAAAGTTTTTGACAGATTGTGAAATTGGAAATGAAAGTTTTATTCGAACTGTCAGTACTAAAAATGTTAAAAATATAGTAAAGAAGAAGAGAATGAAATATTTAAATGCATCAGACATTATAAGTTATATTTTCCCTCTTCGTTTAGTTAAAAAAAACATAATATTTTGGCAATTTTTTAAATTTTAAAATAGATATAATAAGTGTGAAATTAGAATTAAATTATAGATTATTTAGATAAAAATTTTAAATTATTAGAATTGAATTTTATTTAATTCTAATTAAAATTAGATTAATTTTATAAAATATCTTAATCGAAATTGATACACTATTTTGAGTTTTGAGAATTACGCAGTATGTTTTCGTCAACTTTTAATTATTTTTAGCTCAAATAAATGTATGAAAAATCCTAAATAAAATGTTAACAAGTTAGTTATATAACTATTTCTTTATGTGCGTACATAGAAAAGTTTTTATAAAATATTATGACAAAGATATATTGTTAAATAAATAAAATTAAAAATTAAAGGACATATGAACATAAAAACATTTTAAATATAGAAATTTTGTGATTAGTTTGTGACATAAAACACTACCAATTTTACTTACTCATTTCCCATAAAGCTGACAAAAAGACATGCATCTCAACACTGCACTTTTGAAGCATATTTAATTACTCAAATTTGTCTATTCTGTATATTTAACACTACAATTACTTATATTCCATATTCATATAAAACTTCTCAACTAGCTGTTTTATTTACATTTATCTATGTGCAAGTATTCTTGTAATATATGACAATATAGGCATCATATCGTTTTTATTTGAAATGTGATGGACTGTAAACGACAGCAGGTGCAATTCTGGTAGCAGAAGAAGTCATTTTATTTACAAGTCTTATAAAAACTAAATTTTCCTTGGGTAAAATATTTTTTGCATAATTTTAAGAAAACTGGAAGGACTGATAGAAAAAGGACGACTGCTTCTATACTGGGGAGTTCAAAATTTGATTGATTCCTTCGAATGCAAATTTTGTCTGTCATTCTCCAGACATGCAGTCATCTAATTCCAGCTCCCAAATCCATGTTTGTATACTTATTTTAGACGCACTTATAACTGCCAGATGAGACCCTCGAAGAATTTTTATATATTTCTCTTTCTCATACAATTTAATTCAAATCTTAAGTAAAAAATATATTTATATAGCGTATTTTCAAAAATCGTTTTTGATCGTTATAACATTTAAATATTGTTATACTATTAACAAAGAAATAATATATTACTTTCTTTCTGTACTAAAGTAAATTATGGTGATAGTTATTGCGATTTGTCCCACTTTTCTAGATAGATATGCTTTTTTAGATAGATATGCAAGTAGATATGCAAATAGTTTAGATAGATATGCAAGTAGTTTAAGCAACTTTTTAATTTTAACAGATAAGGCCTAAAAAATATGGTGATAATGATTAATCACAAGTCAAGTTTTTCCTTAAATACATCGCTAAGGTGTCTAGATATCATAAATGACCATTGTTGGTTTGTGGTTGGGTAGATGGGTTCTGTGAATTTATGTCAAATCCTCGGACTTTTCTAATCTCGAAAACCACTGAAGCGATTCGGACCATTTTGATTGGCAAGTCTCCTATATTATGTATTTGGACCATATTTGAGTAGTATACTGCATATAGGGTCTACATGTGAAAGCAAAATATCCGAGAAATGTATATATTTTAGCTGTAAAGTGAGATTTTGTCGAAATCTGTGACACATCTTCATCTCAAAACTACTAAAGAGATTTGGACGAAACTTGGGTAGCAAGTATCCTATATTATATATTGTGGGAACGGAAAAATAAAATAAGCTAAAGTTAAACTTTTAAATATTAAAATCATTAAGATTGACATGGCGTTAATTGTCATATTAGTGGACTTATTATTTAATCGTATATTGCTAATTGTGCCGCTATATAAAACCCTCCAATTATTTACCTTTCGTGTGAGTCCTGTAAAGGAATAATTAATTATTATAATACTCATTGATTGCACCATTTAAACTTTAACAATAAAACATTTATTCACATCAAATCTAAATTATTTAATTACATCAATTATTCATATTATTAATTATATGCTTAACAACAATTATTCTCATTAATTATTGCGGCGTAGGGGACATATGTGACCAGTACTATTAAAATTACTATCATGTGTTTATGACCTGTGATTGTTAATGAGCACATACCTTCAAATCTGCCTTGGGCTTTGATCATATATCAAATGCCTGCATCAGTTATTTGCACCGCCATAACTTTTTGGTGTGTGGCTCCCTCTCGTACATCTGATTGCACTCCACCCTATATAGATCTAGCCAGTATTTTTGAACATTTGCACAATTCTTTAAGTCATGTTGTACAAGCTATACATGCACAAGTTGCACAAATCTGCTCACGTCCGTCTTAAGTCAAATCTTCATTATCTCTCTCGTTCTCGAGTCACAGGCTGTGGTTCCCTCGTTGGGGGGGGGTAACTCCCCCTTTTCTTCCATTTACCGCATTGAGTTTGACGTAACGATCTTATTTTTTTATTGGTTACTCCTTTAACCAATGAAACCATTCCACATCTCGTAAAGCCCAGCTGAGCCCCTCTATTATGGCCCCTAAATTTATGGTCTTCTGACCTTTAGGTTCACGGGGCGATAAAACTCGGTGCCAGCCAGACTACAAGCTTTGTTCGCCGTTCCGGCCACCATAAATTTATACATAAAAGTGTCTCATCAAATGTGAGATCTATTTCTGGTCTCACATATATATATATATATAGACCAAATTTGAGTGATATACTGCACATAGTGTCTAGACGTGAACGCAAATAGAAAATCCGATAAATGTATATACTTTAGCTATCAAGCTTGATTTTGTGAAAATAGGGACCCTTCGTAATTTCAAAAACCGCTGAAGCGATTTGGGCCAAATTTAGGTGCTATATTATATATATTGTGCAGAAGTGAATGCAGAAATAAAATTTCTTGGAAATGTATATAGTTTTGCTCCGAGGTTGAATGTGACCATTTCAGGTATAATGTCTTGGGCTTGCCCTATCCTCAAACTTTTATTTATAGAGAAACGAAAGAACTAGCCCACCTATGACGGCCATTCGTCTTTCAGTCCAAAAATTAACCGAACTTTGAGGGTTTTTTTTCAAACAAAATAATGACATTTACAACTGTAAAGCATGACATATACAGCTTTACAGCTTGCGCGGTTTGAATCGAATGGTTAAAACGTGTCACTTGAGACAATATTTTTAAATGTTCGTCTGTATCAAGAAACAATTTAAAATATGCTATACTTCGTAATTTTACGTAATTAAATTTCTCTAATCCAAGTTTTCTATACATAAAATAAACATAGTTCTAATCGGAATAGGTGCGGAACTAAGAACATATCGCCTTAATTTATCTCGAGTTTACCGTTTGGGAAAATAAATCAAACTTTGGGCAGATTTTATATATGTTGTTGTTGAATAAATACGTACGAAATTAAAAAAAAAATTCTAAAAACCGTCAGTAGCACATGACCAAAAAGAAAATTGTAAATGCAAATTCACAGTTGAAGACAAGCATATTTAAAAAAAAACAATAGAAAGCAACATGTGACTAGTGGTAGAGTTCAAAGTGCTAAAAGTAACCAAAATTAACTGTCAAATATTTGCTTTTTTCTTCCTTTTTGCAGGATATTGTTGTTTGATGAATTTGAGAAAAAGATATTTAATTATCATTAATCTTCCTAATACCATAGTCACTAGGGATCCCAATACATTTTGCTGAACAATTATAACTTATTTTACTGTAAAATAATGGAAAAATTGACTCCAATCTAAAAATGACATTAGTCATGACATTATCAATTAGTGTTATTTTGTAATTATCGACTATCGCAATGAATCCCAATAAATCCCAATTATAGTGACAAGGTTTATGTAATCTTAACGATAATTTGCTGGCAAGTTTAGCTTAATACATTGTGCCAAAATGCCGTTTTGTATAATTTTGAATTTTCTATATCTTATAGAGTTCCGCAACGTAGAAGTCCGTCTCTTTGACAAAATTATATAAGTTCCATTGCCAAATTATCAATAGGTGACTTTGAGTTAAACTTTATAGATCATATTTTTCATAACTTTTCATAACTAATGTCTGACCCTAAGTGAAGCACACTGCATTGCGCATAAGGTTTTCCCCCCTTTTTCTTAAAACGTTTCATTTTATCAGATATTTTCATTACTTAAAAACTATTACTTCTATCCTATAACAGGGCATAGTAAAACAGTAATAATGTGCTCAACTGATCATGCATCAGCACACGTGGACCATTTTTTTACTTTGAATCCAGTACATAGGCCCAGAGCCACTTCGAATCTCGTGCTGTACTTTGTCAACGAGTTGTGATTGATGATTAGTTAAGCACTCTCTCGCTTTTATTCAACACCCTGTTATACGAAAGAGGTTGTTTCAGTGTGCACTGTATTCTTGAGCGCTTAAAATATTTTTAGCAATGAACGGAGCTGAAAATGCCCCCAATCTTTACTAAATTCGAAGTTACATTACTGCTAACAGAAAATTTTTAATATCTTTACAGGGAGGAGTTTTGTGGGCATTATTCATTTCACCGTGCTAAATATCGACAATCAACGTGAAGCCAGGGTTCACCGGTGGTGATGGATAATTAGTTGAACAATTTTCTGCTTTTAAGAACTATAGTGTAACACATAAAGAAAGATTAATTTTACCACACCGTATTTTAAAAAAACCCGAGAACATTTTTCACTAAATTGACAGACCCATACATAATCGGTCCCATAGATGACCTGCTTAATACATTGACCTAATTAAATTTATCATATTCTGTCACTCAATCGCAGTGCATGATACTCCGAATCAGAGAGACGGTGTTTTTTTTCACAGAATTGCTTTTATATAGTTGAACTACCAATGAACATGTTTACTTGATACTAAAAATCACAGAACACAACACCTATTGACCTGACTCTTTCTTGAAGAATTATTTTGTAGTTTTTCAATTTACAAGGTCAATATGAATGTAATTTCTGTAACAAATTTAGGTTAGAATTTAAAGTACCAAAATACATAACTAACAGTTAACTCAATCTAAAGGAGAATGTGATAGGTCGGGTTGGATAATCCTAGCTCAATTTCTTCTCTATACTGACCTTACACATTTCTCTGAGAAAGATCCACATCATTGACAGCTTACTATTTCTCTTCCTTGCCAATTTATATATCGTCATAGTTCTATATGCTCTTTACAATTTACTTTAAAGACAGAAATAAACTATTGCTTCAGTAACTTAAAGGATAGAGTGTCGACTTGATGGCCGGATATCCGTAGTTTGAAACTTAGCTGGGGTATAATTTCATCACGTAATGGCCAAGGATAGATGTATCCCTTTAGATTAGACGTAGTAGATTATTGAGGCCTTAAAGATACCAAATTTTGACTTTTCTTATGAGCCAATGACTTGTGGCAGTAATTTTTAATTTCCAAATGCTGTGACAAATATGATGCCATTATGTATAAAAAAACAAAAAATAAGGAAGTTGTACCATTCTGGAGTTTTACGTTGATACAAAGTAAGATGGCGACTTTTTTTGGGAGGAGGGGCGTCAATATAAATTTAAAAAGAATGATAATATTCTCAGTAGATTAATGCAGATATCGACTGACCAGGTGAAGATCTACGAGAGTGTTTCAATAAATAAAGTCAAATTCATTATTGGATGGATACATTCCGATGGTATAGGCTTCTCTGATCTCTGTTATCCCTTTCGCTAATATCAGGCCTATAGCTATCAGCAAATATCAAGTCTATTGCTAAACAAATATTAAAAAATAACAGAACTTACAGAAACGTGATCAAACCTTGAGATTTTTATTGTAATAAGATTTCTACGAGTTCCGCGAATACCATCAGCTTCATCGCCAACTTACTATAACTGGACCTAATATCATATCACGTAAACATCTTTAGATTTGGTGCAAAAAATTGTATCAGGGAAGAGAAATTTCAGGAGAGAGAGATATTTGAGAGAAAAGAAGATCCCTGACCTAGCATCTAACGGTATTTACCTCTTCTGACCTTTGAAGAAGTACCTGACTAAAAAGCGATATAAAACCACCAACCAAGTTTAGCAGGCTGTAATATCTTGGCTGCAGGACCTTGACACCGATTTCTTCAGGTCTGGGATTCACGCATTGGTGTACCGCTGGAACAAATGCCTGGAAATTTATGAAGATTATGCGGAAATGTAGTGTGTTTCCATGTAAGGTACTGGTTATCATTGCAGTGTTATTAGAACGAATGAATTCAATGCCGTAAGCCTAATTACTAATACTTTAAAACTAATAAAGACAACCCAAAATTGGCTATAATTAAAAGTATTTTACTTAAATCTCCTTTTACGACGTACTAAAATTACACAGCCATAGCGTGTTCGGGCATTACTATGCCCTTCATCAGTGGCGAAATGAAAATAAGTGGCGAACATGTGCCCTAAATACCGGCCATAATCGCCAGAAAAAATTTACATATTAATCATTTTGCATTTTTAAATACGAGTCATTTAAAATATATTTTATAAAATACAAAATACAATAAAAAGAAAAAGGTTCATAAATTAAATGGTAACCAACAGAAATGGCGTCAAAAAAACGAAATAAAGCATCTACTAAATATTCAGAAAATCATATAAAGGTTTAACACGTAGTGAGTCGTTACTAATCCTTCTTAAAACACAAGCCCATTACAGACAATATTTTGTTCTGTTTTGTTTTTGCAATTTTTGTATTTGCTACTCATTGCACAGCTCAGCCAATCTCCGCAAGAGAATCAGTTTATCAAGCAGGTTAAAGTCTATAATTTTGAAATATGTTCCTTTTATAAGATTCTAAAGAAATATAAAATCGCGAAATGCAAATAAATGATAATTTATAAATATTTATGAGCCATTCATATATTCATTGAATAAAATAAAATAAACCTAACTCATACGCATGATCTCACATATTTATGGTACAAATCATTCTCACATCTAAAATTAATGTTCATACTATCCTGCAAACTTCTTTTTCAGTCTGCATCCGTACATTCTATAATTATGAAAGTGCAAAATACTTCATTTCTATTTCTTTGGAATAGAATTTCATTCCAACTTGAAAATTGCTCATGAATATTTAATTTTTTTTTTATCATTTCACGAGAATTTCGGAATCAGAGTTTCTCTAAGCAAAATACTTGTAGAGGTTAGCAATGCAATTAAAATAACTTATTCATTTTAAGACATTTTCGTCGTAGTATTTTTGTTATGAATAATAAAAATTAAAATATGTTCTTTAGTATGTTAAATGTTTAACTAACTGTAAGGTTTATTTTAAGAAAAGACTGACTAATAGCTGAAAAGATACAGCATCAACTGACTGAGCAGTGATCTATGATTTTATTCTTGGTTGGGACATGAATTCTGTATAATCGCGATAGCTGGGTGACCTTTTAGAGGAACTGGGAAGTCGGTTGCTGCCCCTCATGCACTTCCGATTTATTAAGTTTTTTTTATATAATTTTCCTTTGCCAGCATCAGAAAAATAGTTCATCAACTGTTGATCCTCCAAAAAAATCCCACCACCACCCACTAAAAAATATTTGAAATTGCGCCACTGAGCACTGGAACAATTCAACTCCGCAGATTAGATATAGTGAATAACTTGTATCTTACAATTGTAGTTCACTTTTTCAATTATCCTATGATTTACGGCAGTTTTCTAGACACAAATGGTACGACAAATAGGATGCTATCTTAACATTAGAACAGACTGCTGCTTCTTCGACCCAGACCGTTCGACCTCCGCGAAAGGTAACTGTTTGGAAGGTCGGAAAGTTCCACCCAATTTTGACCGGAATCCAGTGGGGGCGACATTCACAGGGACCGTGCTCTCCTTCCCCTACCACCACCCTCTCGAAAGCAGATACTGACTCAAGTATTTAATGTGCTCATACTCCGTGTACACGGGGACAGTTTATGCAGAGTGGAGAATTGAACTCATGTCATCTGAGTCAACCCTGCATGGTAAACCACTGGACTGTCCCACCCCAAACTGCTGCATATAAGCCAAGAACGTACACCACTTTCTTGTTCAAAAGCAGGCATATGTCAGCTAAATGACTACAATTGTTTCGAGAGCGTCATAATTCCCCTTCTTCAAGCCCAAACAGCATAGTTAGAACAGTATAAACCTTTAACAAAAGCTAAGAGCAAACTGCCAAAATGGTTGAATGGCAGTTCGCTTTCAGATTTTGTAAGAATTCATACTATTCCAAATGTGCTGTTTCGGGCCTGAAGAAGTGGGCTTATAACGCCTTCGAAGCAACTGTAGTCGTCTAACTGATATATACCTGCTTTTGAGCAAAGACGTTGTGTCAGTGAGGATGCTATCCTGGGTAAAAGAAAAACTAGGACGTTGCCCAGATCCAAAAATTTGAACTGATATTTGAAGGACAAGAATGTAAATACCGCTTCAACTACAGACTATTGCCTCAGTTGCTCATTGGATACATCGTTTACTAGTAAGACGAAGATCTTGGGATCGAATCCTGGTTAGGGCATGAGTTCTGTACAACATAAATATCGACCTCACAAAAAAAAACCTATTAAAATATGGTGTAACTATCATTTAAATATCTTGTGGAATAAATTATTATGTACATATTTCAATAAATACTCCAATGTGATTTTGAAGAAACGCCTAATGTAAGGTTACAAAACTGATAATACGCATATACAAAAATTATTAAATAAAAAAGCTACCTTTTCATTACTTTCTCATTACAGCGCTGGAATTAAATTATTTACTACACCACTGCAATTAACATGTTTACTACCACTATTTACTGTTTGATTATAAATAAACAGGCGCCATTATCTACATACAAACAAGTCTTTTCGATATTATATTAATATCATAACTTCAGAAAATCTCTCGTTGCAGTAAAAACTAACAAGGAAATATACCCTTATATTTATCACAAAAATGTTCCCCTTAACACTGGAAACATAAAGAAATGGAGACAGATGCTCGCTGTAAAAATTGTCTGGTTATTTTGAATAATTGTTTCACTTGTGAAAATTCTCAAGAGGTAAATAATGTAATTTTTGTTCTGTAAAAAACAAGGAGTTAAACAGTAACCGTAAATTACTGCATACTCTCGGTGATTTCAAATGTTTTCTAAGCGAATGTTTTCTGCTTAAATGATCGTCGCTAAACTTCTACAAATTTAGAAGAAATAGAGATTGACATATGGATGCATTAAGTGTGTTGAAACTCCGAGGAAACAAAGGTACAGATGAGGGGGGGGGAAATCCCCATATCTTGTTATTTGAGTATTGCTCATCGTAGAGCAAATTCTGAGATGTCATTCGATTAGGAATAACATCCTCTACAAATTATTGTGCATAAAATTTGTATAAGCAGCCGTCATATTAAAACGCGCACAAAATTTGAAATTTCCAACAGAAACACTCAACTCTGACAACAAAATTTCGAACCAAATTTCAAGTCATTTGGATGAAGCATTTCCAAGTAATGAGCATGTAAAGTTTTGAGCTCCTAATGTTAAATTAGTTTCCCAAACTTTTATTCATGTCGAAAAGGAAAATACACTTTGTGCAAAGGACAGGGAAAACTAGAGCAACGTAAATAGGCAACGTGGATAATTATTTTGTTATTCGTGCTTATTTACTCTGCTCTAGTTTTTCTTTTATTCGTTCTTCTGTAATAATTATCTTCACCGGCTGATTTTCTTCATATTGCGTTACTGCTAAGTAACTAAAATACAGTTACTTGCTTTTTATTTTAATATAATGTTTATATAATTTTTATATGATTAAGCAAAATTTCAGCTGTTTCATGCATGTAATTATTTTGCTATGTTTAAATATTCCTCATCAGAATGATTTTAGGGGTCGTACATTAGTTGAAAAAGTGACTAATTTAAAAAAGTTATATCACTTTTAATTTAACATTTATTTTATGTATTGGAAATTTCTTTTTTACCCTGTTTTAATAACTTTTGTATAAAATGTGCAGTGTAAATGCAACCTAATCAACGTAATTCTCCCACTGTGCCAAAGGGTTAAGGAGGGGTAGAGAGTTGAAACTTGTATTGTTATAAAAGGGACTCTTTCAGCTATTTAATATGGTATATTGTTAATTACTCTATGATAGTTCCGCAGTTAATGATAGTTGAAATCAAATTGAGACAGGCAAATTATTATAATATCAGTGTAAATGTGCATGTGGTGGAAACCCTTCACCAAAGTAAGTCGCATTAGGAACATTTAACAGACTTTGATTTTCTTACCATAAAATTGCCACTCATGCGATCCCAACGCCAGAATCGTGATGTAATATCAGTAGGCAAATAAGACTCTAGTGCGCAAAATCTGGAACCTGATCCATGAATTCACAGGAACAGCGAAATTATGCATTGCAATTTAACAACGGCTATATAAAGACGTCACTGCTTTCCATTCAAATAACACTGACCCAGTTATAACGTCTTCAACACGAAAGAAATTCATTCAGACGATCGTTCAGCTGGAAAATCGCAACTTATATAGACCCATTTAAACATTAATACAAAATTCACAAATACAGTAATTAATTTTTATTAGAATGCAAAAATATCACTCCAAATTCAAGCCAAAAATTATATTCTTGTGAATCCTTATTTCTCCCATGCAAGTAAATAAAAACTAGATAGGTCAATCATGCATAAAGCATTGATTATGAAACACTTTCCAACTGAAATGCAATTTTATTTAAACAGCTCTAAAATGCGATACATTCATCACTGAAACATTTCAAATTATCACACTACTAAAATAATATATTATATTTGAAAACTTTAAACTGCATAAAAAATTAACTTTATTCAAATGAAATCTTCGAAATATAAATCGTCTAGCTCTCTATGTAAAAGCAATGAAAATTTCATTCATATCATTTTTATTCCAGGTTCTAGAGCTAAATAATTTTGCTTGAAAGAATTCAGCAATTCTTATACAACTCATAATCATTTGCTTACATTCTTCATCCATTAAAATTAGGCTTCATTGTAGAAATAATCAAAGTAGGATAAAAATTTAAAAAAAACTAAAAAATATTATAAATGCGTTGGCACAGAATATAGATGAACAGAAAATAGGCAAAAATAAAGCGATTTCTCAACGGATGCAACACTAAATACAAATTAATAAGATATTTAAAAATCACGATTTTTACACTAGTTAAAAAAAGATCGATGCCATATTTTGCTTTGAAGTGGGACACCTGATCTTTTCAGATAATGTGGTCTTAATTATTATTTTAATTTTTATTTTAAAAAAACTACAGAACATATTTTACTAAAATTTTTTTATATATTGTAGGGGATAATTTAAATATTTTCTAAAAGTTTCAAAGCAATTTGTGAATTTCAACTCCGCTTAAAAAGTGTTTGAAAAATTACGTCCCATCGGGTTCAAAGTATTTCACTTTTTCAACCGGGGTTCAATCTAAAACTAATTGGGTGATATTAATTAGTTACATTCCTGTGGATCTCACAGACCGTCTCGACAATATACTAAAATTTCATTTTGATAAAGTCATTTTTACGACAGTTATCGTTCGTGCGAACGGACAGACAGACAGACAGAATGGATGAATGACCAAAGTCATAAACACTTTCCAACTATGTTATGTTGGAAAGTGTTAATGAAATGTTCTAAATTACACATCTTTTCAATTCTATTTTAATTTAGGTATGAATGTATTATCCTACGGACTTAGTTTAAAACTCGTTATAAAGAGCATTTTTTGATCTTTCTGATAGTGTTAATGTGCTCATAATTTTTATCTCTAAGGAACGGGACTGTGTAAAACACTCTAGATTGTGCTTCAAAATAAAATAACTAAAACACTAATTAGACTTTAAGAATTAACTGTCGTTTAGCTCAACTCAACCTCCTCATATCAGAATTCATTTTGAACCACCTGGCGATTTTATTTTTTTTCTTTCGCAAGTTTTGCAAGAAAATTTTGAAAAATCTGTATGGCTGGTTCAAATGATGACAATTATAGCATATTACCCTCGAACCCTTCATTTTAAAAATCTTAAAAAATATTTCGATGATACAAAGTTTCACAACGAACCCTCTTGGGGGCGGGGGAGGGAGGGGTTACGTGCTCTTTCAAGGGCTAATGATGTCACGAACAAAATAATTGCATCGAGGCTAATCTTACAATGATTAGATATCATGATCATTGAACCATACACAACCTCTTTATGTATAATTATACCAAATTTTGTCTTATGCTATCATGGTAAGAAAATATAAAATTTCAAATAAATTTCGAAGTTTCCTTCTGAATTTCAAAAAATTCGATCTAGTTCTAGATGTTTCGATAACAAAGTCTGGTTTGATAACAAAATTTTGTGAAAATCCATTAATAATTTTGGCAACTATCGTGTACATAAGAATTTGACCCCAGACAGACAAACAGACAGACAGACAGACAGATAGAAGGACATCACGCTAAAAATAGCCAAAACGTGTTCAGGAGGTCCTAAAACATACATTGGCATCTAAATCTCAAAATCGATATTTTCGTAAAACAATTCTTTCTCAACACTATATTCTATAGTAAGAGAAAAAAATCTCACTAAAGTATCTCGGAACCTGAAATTAACTATCCCTGTGCCGAATGTCGTACATGTGTGTTGCTTCGATTTTCTGCTACAAGCAAACAAATAAACAAACAAATCTTTAGCTATTTTCATTATATTAGGTACGTAAAACACCCTGACACAATATCCTGCGAAACATTTGAAACAAGGAATGCACATATACAAACTTTCTTTTTAAAAATGATTCCAGAAGACTGTTTTCTTTATGAAAATTCACAGTAACTAAACCAAGCGGATTTTATTCTGGGAAAGAAATAAGTTAAACTGTAACTGTGAATTACTGCAACCTCTCGGAGATGCTGGATGTTTTCTGAGTGAATTTCTCAAATGGGCCGGCGCAAACCCTCCGTGAATTTACAAGAAGTGGGGCGAGAGTGATAGATGGATGCATTAATGATCTAGAAACGTTTCGTGGAAAGTTTGGGATTTCCGCATGAGACTAGTAATTCTTCTACTTCAAAATATAATAAAGTTTTTTGCTTTTATTAGTATTTAGCAATTCAAACCCGGAAAAATTAAAGAAATATGATGTGGGCAGCACATGACTTACACTACAGACTCGAATTCATTCTCCCTTTGTTTCTTTAATAATTCGTTAAATTGAGTTTAATTGCACAAAATAACACTCATAATTATTTGATATTACACTGCATTTGAACTTTTAATTCAATTCCCGTTTTCTTTTGGTAACTGGACGAATTTTCGAAAGCAGCTTAGTAAACATACGAATAAACTAAAATATTTCGAGTTCTAGAGTAATGAGATTATTCTTGTTCGTGTCAAAAGTTACGTTTACAAGCGTCAAATTGAAACATTTGAGTATACTTAGTATTTTATTTTAAATTCTGGTGATTTTTGCGGGACATTTAACAAAAAAAGGTAAGTTTTGTTTTTCCGAATCGTAGCAAAATCTAATCAACACTTGGGTAACCCACAAGTGACTTATCTGCCAAATTTTATGAAATTTAGTCAATTAGATTTTAAATCTAGATTGAATGCATGCGATTTTTGCAGGGTCATTTGGCAAAAAAAGGTAAGTTCTTTTATTCCGAATCGTATCAAACTCGAATCGTCATCAGGGTAACCCACAAGTAACTTACCTATAAAATTTTATGAAATTGGGTCAATTAATTTTTGAGTTTGAATGGTATATGTCTGTTATATGCATGTGCATTTCACACACACAGACACACGCACGCACACACACATCACGCTAAATATGGACGTCAAGCTACAAAAAACACACAAAAACGTCTGGGTACCCTGTTGAAGAATGCTAATCCTCCTTGTCATCACCATTAAATCTATTTTAATCATAGTCATTTTTGTAACTAATTACGTCTAATAGGAGATACGTCTGATTCAAAAGAGATTTATGATTCTTCAGCAGGGTACCCTAGACCTGAAAGTACAGTTCCTGTTCAGTAGAAACTAAGCACAAAACATTTTAAAATTTTCAAACTTTTTTTAAAATAGATTTTGCTTTTTGTAATTGGGGGGATTTTTTTTTTATTAGGAAGTAGTGCTTTTGTAATGTTTCGATAATTTTTGCAGAGATACTTATCTCGCCAAGCGGTATGGACGAAGAAATAAGTTATTCTTACAGCAGATAAATGACTATTGGCTTTCAAATACAAAAGTATTACTCAAAGTATATTTTTTGATGAATGGAACGAGGTAGATCCACGAGAATGATGTCACCCAATTTATCGCATGGTATTACATATGAAAAGTGAACATTTTTCTCAATAAGAAATATGTTTTTTTTTATATTTTATGTGACTTTTTGATAATTTTTTTTAAAAATATGCAATATCTCGAGAACGGTTCATGTTACAGTTCTAAAATTCATGTCAATCGTTTTCTAATGAAAAATTACATAAGAAATGTCTATTTGCGTAACTTTATTTTCGGTTTTGATTTGTAGACGATTTTTTTCAAAATTTCACTCGAAAATTTAGGGGGGTTCTGGACATTAGATTGCGTACAAAAACAATAGACTTCCAGTGTTTATAGATTGTGATTTGTGTACCAAATTTCGTTCGAATCGGCCCATTCGTTCGTCAGTTATCGTCTCAACACACACACACACACACACACACACACAGACATCACTTCAAAAATGTTTGATTCGTGATCAGGGATGCTTGAAACGTGCTCTCCCGTCGAAAACTCGAATTCGAATTTTCGACCCTGTCACAATACTTCCCTTATACGTTATGTATATAAGGAAAGTAAAAATACATACCAGACCAAAACAGAATTTTGAAACTCAAAATTTCATCATATACAACTCTTTTTACTGCGCAATAAAATTGTCAAGAAATATTAATTAATTAACTTTTTATATCTTACATAATGCACCAGATCATAATATACATTTACAGATCTTTGTTCGTTTTTTTTAAATTTAAATAATGTATAAATTCATTACATTATTCATTCTATGTAAAAAAATGTCAAACGACATGTAACACTAAACATCTCAGAAAAAAAAAACATTATAATTCCTAATTATTAAAAGGGGTTATATTATTATTAACGATGAATATTTCCATTCTAGTAAGTTAGTATATCAATTTCAAAAACAAATATTTCTTTTCGAAAAATATTTTCCCATTTTATGTATCCACAGATATTGGAAAACAATGAATCTACTATAACGCAAATTAAACACGCCTCTACTAGATTCTCTATCATACGCAATATCATCTTTTAATTCTACTCCAAAGCACGTCCAGTATTGGGGTCACACATTCATTAAATCCACATCTATTCATTTTGAACTAACTCCATGCAATTTGAGATAAAATGTCGTCTGCAATAATAATCAAAACAAAATACATTTTTATAAGAGTATTTGCATTTCCAATCTTTTGATTTATCGAAATTTCAACTTGGTGAAACAAATTACTGAAACGCAGACGGATTTCGGAGAAAATGGTGCAAAAATAACTCAAAATAATTCTTTCAAATGGTTAAACAATGGTTGGATAAGAAATATACGTATACCCATCTATTGATGCATATTTTTCATCGTATTATGCAGATGGCTTTTACGTACTTTATGTTAGCCTAGGTCCTATTTCATGCAAAAAAGAAAACTGTCAAACTATAAAATAATCATACAGTGATGATTTCTTATAAATGATAAAAACAAGGACAAGTATCAAAATGTTTATGCATGAACACAGTGGATAACTCCCGTTAAATCTTCTTCATATTTAAATAACTTTTCTCGACTTCTTAATTCTATTTTTAGTTTTCACATTTACATTATTCCCGTCTAATAAATAACATTAAAGATGCAAAACATTTTAGAAAGAAATTCTTTATTTTTGATCACACCAAAAGACGTTTAAAACACACATTAAAAGTCCAAGCGCTTTTTAGCGCAAAACACCCCTCAACAGGAGCATATGAGAAAACATATACCCCTGTTGAGACAGCATTGAGGTTTCTTAGGACTGTTCGTAGCCACATTCCTCATCCAGCACTTAGCATCCACAAGCAGACTTAGTTATATATGTGCAGTTGATTTGTCTTTTAAAGAAAAAATAATGACAACACAACGAAATTCACATATACTGCCACCATGAAATTGCTCATTTTGATTTCACAAAATCTGATTGCATAATTAACAAGCAAGCACAAATCCTAGTACATAAACTTTCTGCAAAAACACTTTAAGCATAATTGTTTTTCTTGCGGAGAATTTCGGTTAAATCATGTAGGGATTTTTGAAAAGAAAAATATGATGTGGGCAGCACATGACTTTCCCGGCAGACTTAAATTCATATTTTCTTTATTTCTTTAATAATTCATTAGATTGGGTTTTTAATTGCACAAAATAGCACTAAATTTGCATTTTTAATTCAATTTTTGTTTTTATTTGGTAACTGAACATTTTTCCGTAAGCGGCGTAACAAAAAGGCAAGAAATCTCAAACATCTTGAGAACGGTTAATCCAAAAATATAATGGAGTGTTTTATATTATCTTCCTCGTCAAAAATTGCGCATAAAACAAGAATTTAATTGATACATTTCAGTATACGTATTTTTTTTTTTTTTTTTTTAGATTTTGGCGATTTTTGCGGGCCATTTCGTAAAAAAAGGCAGGTTGTTCCTTTCCGAATCGTACCAAAATCTAATCAGCACCAGAGTGTCTCACAAATAACTTATCTACCAAATATTGTGAAATTTGGTCAATTAATATTTTAGCTAGGGAGGATACATGAAATTTTTGCGTTCCATTTCGTAAAAAAGTCATATTCTTCTTTTCCGAATCGTACCAAATTCTAATCAGCACCAGAGTATCCAACAAGTAACTTATCTACTAAATTCTGTGATATTTGGTAAATTATTATTTTAGCTAGAGCGGATAAATGAAATTTTTGCGTTCCATTTCGTAAAAAAGTCATATTCTTCTTTTCCGAATCGTACCAAATTCTAATCAGCACCAGAGTATCCAACAAGTAACTTATCTACTAAATTTTGTGATATTTGGTAAATTATTATTTTAGCTAGAGCGGATAAATGAAATTTTTACGGGCCATTTCGCCAAAAAAGGCAGGTTCTGTTTTTACGACTCGTACTAAAAACTAATCAGCACCAGGGTCACATCCAAATAACTAACCTACCAAATTTTATGAATTCGGTCCATTAGTTTTTGAGTTAGAGTGGATAAATACATCGCACAGACACACAGACAGATACACACACAGACACACACACAGGCGTCACGCCAAAAATAGTTTTTCCGTATTCTAGAGGTCTCGAAACGTGTAGATCCGTCGAAAACTCGAGTTGTGACTTTCGACATGATTCCAATACTTTTCTTATATATTACCATGTATTGCAGGGAAAGTAAAAATAAGTTAAATTGTAACTGCAAATTGCTTTATCCTCTTGGAAATTCAGAATGTTTTCTAAGTGGAAGGCTTAGCCTGCCCACGCAAAATGTCCGTGAATTTACAAAAACGGAAGTGAGAGTGATGGATTACATTAAATTAAAAAATTCTCACTTGAAACAAAAATTCGTAAGTGAATTTGGGAATTGAGTGTGAGCTCCACATGCCTTGTTTCAAATTGACTATTTAAATTATAGAAATAAATTATAGAAATTTAAGAGTACATTTTTACTTTCACATACTGTTGAATATAGTACAGTCGAACCTATTTGAAACGGAACTTGTAGGAAATGGAATACTGTAATAAGTGGAAAATATTTTTAACCCCGTCCAAAAATATAGGAAATTCATGTTATTTTCCCCTGTGTGGAACGGAACCTTCACAATGCGGAAACGGACGCCCAATTTAAAATATTTTGTTAATAAAAGGCACCTGTTGTAACGAACAGAGAATAGAAAAATCTTCCAACTATTTTAGCCATTTATTTCCATGAGAACCATTTCTTTACAGAACTTTCTCTTAAATTATATCACGATCCCCTGAAAGCCATTTCAGAAAGAATTTTCTGAATTTTTTTTTTCGTATTCTAGAGATCTCGAAATGTGTAGATCCGTCGAAAACTCGAGTTGTGATTTTCGACATGATTCCAATACTTTCCTTATATATTACCATGTATTGCAGGGAAAGTAAAAATAAGTTAAATTGTAACTGCAAATTGCTTTATCCTCTTGGAAATTCAGAATGTTTTCTAAGTGGAAGGCTTAGCCTGCCCACGCAAAATGTCCGTGAATTTACAAAAACGGAAGTGAGAGTGATGGATTACATTAAATTAAAAAATTCTCACTTGAAACAAAAATTCGTAAGTGAATTTGGGAATTGAGTGTGAGCTCCACATGCCTTGTTTCAAATTGACTATTTAAATTATAGAAATAAATTATAGAAATTTAAGAGTACATTTTTACTTTCACATACTGTTGAATATAGTACAGTCGAACCTATTTGAAACGGAACTTGTAGGAAATGGAATACTGTAATAAGTGGAAAATATTTTTAACCCCGTCCAAAAATATAGGAAATTCATGTTATTTTCCCCTGTGTGGAACGGAACCTTCACAATGCGGAAACGGACGCCCAATTTAAAATATTTTGTTAATAAAAGGCACCTGTTGTAACGAACAGAGAATAGAAAAATCTTCCAACTATTTTAGCCATTTATTTCCATGAGAACCATTTCTTTACAGAACTTTCTCTTAAATTATATCACGATCCCCTGAAAGCCATTTCAGAAAGAATTTTCTGAATTTTTTTTTTCGTATTCTAGAGATCTCGAAATGTGTAGATCCGTCGAAAACTCGAGTTGTGATTTTCGACATGATTCCAATACTTTCCTTATATATTACCATGTATTGCAGGGAAAGTAAAAATAAGTTAAATTGTAACTGCAAATTGCTTTATCCTCTTGGAAATTCAGAATGTTTTCTAAGTGGAAGGCTTAGCCTGCCCACGCAAAATGTCCGTGAATTTACAAAAACGGAAGTGAGAGTGATGGATTACATTAAATTAAAAAATTCTCACTTGAAACAAAAATTCGTAAGTGAATTTGGGAATTGAGTGTGAGCTCCACATGCCTTGTTTCAAATTGACTATTTAAATTATAGAAATAAATTATAGAAATTTAAGAGTACATTTTTACTTTCACATACTGTTGAATATAGTACAGTCGAACCTATTTGAAACGGAACTTGTGGGAAATGGAATACTGTAATAAGTGGAAAATATTTTTAACCCCGTCCAAAAATATAGAAAATTCATGTTATTTTCCCCTGTGTGGAACGGAACCTTCACAATGCGGAAACGGACGCCCAATTTAAAATATTTTGTTAATAAAAGGCACCTGTTGTAACGAACAGAGAATGGAAAAATCTTCCAACTATTTTAGCCATTTATTTTCATGAGAACCATTTCCTTACAGAACTTTCTCTTAAATTATATCACGGTCCCCTGAAAGCCATTTCAGAAAGAATTTTCTGAAAAAATTTGCCGTTAATCAGGGAGACTCTGAAATGCTAGAAATATTAATCAATGCACGATTTTTAACTGAAAATCGCATCAATAGTAAGACACGTGTCCAAGAAACAATGTAGGATTATTTTAAATGTTCATCTTACATTTTATTTTTATGGTAAGCAGTAATATTTTGCCTTAAGTCAATTCATCTAGGTTTTAAGATATAGTAATAAAGTAACGGTTAAGGACATGGGGTACACTATATTTTTATTCACATATACACTTGTAATCGCAATATGCAAAAATGTATGTATACACATATTTAGCATAATTAAATAAACTATTATGGTATAATATAATATTAATCGAATTTATCTAAATACACCTTTCAGAATTTTTAAAGTCTGGTATATAGGTAAGCAATTGCATATTGACTATCAGCATTTCCAGCTAAACATTTAAACTTAGCTTTTCCTGAAATTGCCTGCATTAAACGGAAACTTTTAAAGGCGGAAAATTATTCCTGTCCCCTGAATTCCGTTTAATTCAGGTTCGACTGTTTAGAAGAGGTATTGTTTGTACGAATATTGTCGATTTGGAGATTTTGATGGCAATATATATTATGGGATCTGCTGAACATGTTTTGACTATTTTTAGAGTGACGTCCGTCTGTCTGTCTGTCTGTTTGTGGTCGATTTCTTTCGTACACGACATCAACTAGAAATATTAATGGATTTTTATTAAACTTCATATAAGGCTTTGTTAATGAAATATCCAGACCTAGATAGAAGTTTTTAAAATTCGAGCGAAAACTTCGAAATATATTCAAAGTTTTACATTTTCTTAACGTAGCACCAGAGGTCAAAATTTGATATAATTATGCATAAAAGCGATAATTTATGGCTGAATGATCGCAAAACTTAACTGTTTCAATCATTCTAGTGAAACAAAAATCGCGATATAATTTTAATGTTCGTAAAGTTTTTAGCCCCTCAGAGGGTAAGTTACCCCCCCCCCCTCCCCTAGAGGGCATTTTGTCCATTTAGGTTTTAATCGACAAACATTTACAATTCCTTTAAATTGAAGGGAACATACTATAATTGTGATCATTTAGACCAACAATACATAATTTTCAATATTTTACTTGCAAAATTTGCTAAATTTTCAGAAAAATTATTAAATAAATAAAAATTTTAAAATTAAAAATCACAAGCTATTTCAAATTATGCAAAAAAGGGGTTATTTATCACTCAACGATTACGCAGCTTAACAGTTTCAATCATTATAGTTAAAAATAGCCGCCAGGGAGCAAGTTACCCTCGGTGTACGTTATGAAACTTGATATCGATTTGACTAACTGTACAGATTTTTTAAATATTTTTTTCCTAAATTTGCAAATAAATTTTGAAAAATCTGTATCGTTGGACCGCATGATCACAATTACAGGATGTTACCCTTCATGTTAAAAGATTGATACCAAGTTTGACAATGCACCCCATCGAGGAATGGATAATTTCCCACCCCCTAGGTGACTATAATGTTATCACGAACAAAAAAATTGTATCACAACTATTTTTTACTACAATGGTTGAAATTCTTAAGTCTCGTGATTGTTACAATTTCGTGATAATGACGTGATTTATCATAACCCTTTTTGTGCATATTTATGTAAAATTTTACTCTATGCTACCATGTTAAGAAATTATAAAATTTCGATTAAATTTTGAAGTTTTAGCTCGAATTCCTAAATTTTTTATCCAGTTCTAGATTCTTTAATAACAAAGTCAGATATAAAGTTTTTTACACAGACAGACAGACCGACTAAAATCACTCTAAAATTAGTGAAAATGTGTTCAGGAGGTCCTGTAATATTCACTGATAACAAAAGCTTTTTAAAAATCAAAAATAGTTTTTTTTTTCCAATTTTGAAAAACCTGTATTATTAATGACGGGTCTAATGAGGGGTCTAATAACTTCATGAACACAAAACTTGTGTTCGTCAAAAAACACATATTCTCATACGATTCTTAATCACGCATCTCAATCGACATATATGATCTTTTAAGCTGTCAAAAGTATATGATACTTCAAGTGATAAGCTTTCAAGTGTTTCAACACGCAACAGTGCAACATAAATAAGATCTAAGAATACTTCTCTTTCTCCAATGTTCGCCTTCTCTATATCCAAAGTTGGATCTTGTGACTTGAGAATTGTGATTGGGGAGAATTCTCCGGCTCATGACGCCACACAGTGTGATTAAAATATTTATGTTTCATATTTCTCGCTAAATAAGCCATTTACAATTTTTCAACATGGTCATAAAATCACTGTCTCTGTATTGCAGTTTTTGTATTACTTAAACTTTTTGATGTGGAATATTTTAGATCTCAGGGCACGAGTGATACGAGATAAATTATTGATCATGTAAAGAACATGAGATGAATTGAAAAACACTGAAAGTGCACGCGTTTTGATGAGATGTTTAAGAGTTCTTTACATGCTATTTGTACGAAGCTTAGCAAGCATGCGCAATTTGAAAATTAACATTTCGTCTCGATATTATCCGTTTTAATTGCTGAAATTATGATTCTTCCAATTTGCATGTGCGTATGTGTACAAAATTTCATCCTCCTGCATATTGTATATTTTGAGTAAAAGGGATCCAAAAATTTAAGCAAATGTTGATTTGACTGAAAATGGAAAATGAACTTCGCTTCGTTCATCCATAAAAATTCAAAAATGCTCTATGATCATCATCATATACATTTTCAGATCTTGGCAATATTAACAAATGATAATAGCTTCAAAATCTATCATTTGAAATGATTAACTTGCGAGATAGAAGGCAATTTTGAACTTTCTCCGAGAATCACCTCATTTTGCAGTTGCTTAATTTAATTAGAAGACGTCTACTAAAGTAGTTAAATTAGCATATAAATTTAAACTTTTAGGACTGTAAATTGGATTTTCGAAACTTAATTCCAGAGACGTGTTAGACAGCATTTAAGTTTAGCAGAAGAATTTTATTTTAATGCAATTCCTCAAGTTTATTACCTTTGTATCAACCAACATTTATAATCATGAACTGCACGTATTTATTTAAAACGGGATAAATTAATAGATTCCAAAATTCGTGATTGTTAGAATAGTTTTGACAATCACGAGTTGGACGAGATAAAGTTCGAAAAGTTGGGTTAGAAATTCACAATTATATTCAGAATAAGCTATAAATATCTATATAGAAAATAGTTTTACTATTATTTATACTACTGGATCACAAATCCTGTTTAACAGAGCCTGAAAACACCAATATCTGTAGGACAGATGACACTCCATTTCACTGTGGAGATGACTATCCTACCTCTATTTATAAAGTGAAAGCTCCTTAAATTTCACACCCTTATTAAATTCAATATATCTTAAATTTCAGACATTTCATTCATCTTAAATTTTAGACTCTTATCAAATTTAATCCATCTTAAATTTTAGGTTCTTATTAAATTTAATACATTTTAAATTTATGGCCCTTATTAAATTTAATCTATCTTACATTTCAGACACTTATTAAATTTTATCCATCTTAAATGTTAGACTCTTATTACATTTTATCCATCTTTCCATCCTAAATTTCAGATCGAAGTACAACTTTACGCGTGCCTGACATCCACATTTCTTATATGTATACAGGATGGCAAAACAATTCGATCTATCTGAAAATAAAAATTGTTGGTTTCATCAAAAATCCCAACTTTAGCATTTTCGGACTTCAGGCGTGAATTGCATCTAACCTGAGAAATTAAAACGCTGAGAAACCATCTTAAATTAAACTTGTGCCAACAGGGAATAGCGAGCTACTAGCTGAGGTACCATAAGCTAGTGGTCACCTTTTTACCAATAAAAGAAATCGACGAATCCCGCAAAATAATCCGATAGTAATGAAACTTCACATGCAAACACCTTTCGACCGAATATGCAAATGATTAAAAATTCGCAGCCAATGGATGAATAATCAGAATGGCTAGATGGGCACACTGACGAATTGCTCGGCATTTGGGTAGGAGCGGAACAGCAATTAGACGATGTTGGCAGGAATGGATCCGGAATGGCAAATTTTAGCGGCAAGCGGGCATCGGACGGCCTAGAACGACGACAGAATGGGAAGATAAGCGATTGTCAGAGCAGCTGTGACAGCACGATATTCGTCGTTAGCAACCATTTAACAAAAGGAAGTAACCATCCGGACCATTAATAGAAGACTACGGGAAATATATACTCGGGGCGCCCATTACGCCGCCTACCACTAACCAGTATGCACCGTCAACAGCTATTGCAGTGGTGCCGGGCCCGATCAACGTGGAATTGTTCGGAATGGGAACGAATTGTCCTCAGTGATGAATCCCGTTTCGAACTGAGTCCCTACAACCAGTGTAGACTTGTCTGGATACAGCCCGGACATAGTCAGGATCCTGCTCTTACTGTCACCCGCCACGCGGCCCAAGAACAGGGAGTTATGGTCTGAGGTGCTATTTCGTTTGATAGCCAGACCCTTTTGATTGTCATCCGTGGCACCATCACAGCACAGCAGTACGTTGCCCACATTCTACGACTCGTTGTATTGCCATTCCTTTTGCGACATCCCGGGCTAACTTTTCAGCAAAGTTATGCCAGGCCACACATGGCATGTCTGTCTATTGATTGTCTGCGTGCTTACAACCCACTTACTTGGCCAGACAGATACCCAGATCTCTCGCCTATTGAGCACATTTGGGCTGAGATGGGGCGTCGCCTACGACCATGCCAGGTGTAGACGAATTACCTCGTTATTCGGAAACCATTTGGAACGCCATCCCTCAGAACACCATCCGGCAATCCATTTTGACGTGCTCATTTTGTGTAGATCTTTCAGTGCAATAAATCATCCAATTGTTCTGAAATTCTAATCATTTTTTTTTCTGTACATCCACATTACACGTATCAAATATTGTCTTGTTTGGATAATTATTTTTTGGTGCCTCGATTTTTTTGTCTTAGAGTGTATATCCTTAAAAATAGTTTAATAACTCTCTAAGGTTTTACAAATACACCGTCTAGTACTGAGTACTGAGGTGTGTCTTTGGACAACCGGGACAGTGCCACCCAATTTAGACTGAAACCCGCAAGGGACAACATCCCCAAGGGCCGTACCTTCCTTCCCCAATCACCAACTTTTCGGAAGGACATACGAGCCCCCATAATTAACGTGCCCGTATTCCGCGGGAACATGGGAACAGATTGAAAAGAACCAGGAATCGAACTCTAATCCTCCGAGTGCTATCACTGTACATTAACCACTGGACTATCCTGCCCCTGCACTATCCAGTTGGCATCTTGATGACAACGATAACCAAATTAAGTTACCTAATTTCATTTTGTCCTAATAACAGTCAAAATTTTCAAATGTTAAAACATAATACTCTGAAAAATCTCTCCCGTTTGGGCTTTTTAAATCGGATATTACAGAATTTTCCATTAACGAGAGACAAATGACCAACATATTCAGATTCGAGCATTAAATTTGCATATTTTAATTAATATATATATATATATATATATATATATATATATATATATAGCGTTAGTCAAACTGTAAACTTTTTAGACCTAAATATAGATACCCTCCATAATCATGTAATCACCAATCTATATGATAAAAAAGAATACAATTTCACTATCATAAAGCTGCTATCATACCAATCTTGTAATTCTATTCAATTGTTTAGAAACATCATTTTAAACCAGCTATTTCGAATACATCGACTTTCTGATCCTCGGTTTCACTTTCTCCACATCAATAATCTTAAACGCATTTGTCAAAATTACCAATATCCGGAAGTATTTGTAAATAATATTATTAATAATTTCAAATATACCACGTAATAATTTTACACATGCATTATTTATCTTTGATTGGATAACTCCATTTTGAGAATTCACCCATTCTTATCACCTTACTTACCTGTTGGCCTGAGTCTATTACTGTTTACTATTTTCGAATGACTATTTTCCACTTGTCCTGAGTCCTATACTGATTACTATTTTTGAAAGTCTTCATACATATTATGTATCGTTCAAATGTATTCATTCCGGTGCCCACTCGCATTGACGAAGTGAGGTGAAATACTCAGTCGCTTCTTCCACTTACACGTGGTAACAATGCTTGTGAGTTCATATTTCTGTTCGAGGAGGTATTAATTTCCTGATTTGTAATTCAATTGATTTATTTTTCTCCTTCCACTATCCAGTAGACAGTTCCAATGGTGTCTATAGTTAAATACTATCGCCATTGTCAGAAACTGGCTATTCTATCGGTTTTAATTCGAATTGTATGGCTGTCCTGATGAGAATGCAATTTCTAACTAACCGCCATTTTTTGTGTAGTTTCAATTGATTGTTCTCTATGTCTTCATCTTTTATCTTAAGCTAATTATTGCCTTTTCTCTTTTTTGCCGTGTTTTCTTTTTTATTTTTATTTATATTTATATACTATTTGTTGTGAATTTTGTATCCTTATATTCCTCTCATCCCCCTTTCCTTTGTAGTGATATGTTACCTCCTATCTTTAGCCTTAGTCTTGGTCTATAGTTACTCATTTGTAACAGATATGCTAGAGATGGGTTTTTTTGTACATACAGTAGTTTATGCATAATTTACATTTAAAATCTTTCATTTATATATATATATATATATATATATATATATATATATATATATATATATATATATATATATATATATATATATATATATATATATATATATATATATATATATATATATATATATATATATATATATATATATATATATATATATATTATATATATATATATATATGTATATGTTAATTATCATGTAAATAGACCGCTTTGGAAGGTTTTTCAAATACACCAAATTGAACTACAAAAAATCAAATGCCTTGTTATCCCAATAATTTCTGTTTTAACCTAATGGCAGCCAAAATTTTGGAATTTCTAAACATAATATTCTTATAAATCTCACACGCATGGGCGTGTTAAATTAGATATCACTGTTCGCATTTTAACTATTAAAGAATGGCAGACAACCTACATATTCAAATTCAAACACTAAATTTACATCTTTCAATTTCAACATTGCTCTGAACTAAAACGTTTAAGCCTACGATATAAGTTAAAGTACACTTGAGTTCCTTAATTGCTTACCTTACAGTGAATTCAAGCCAGTAGCGCAATGATGGCTTTCAGAATAAAAGAACTGAAAGTGATAAATTACACATTTAATGACTTTTGACTCAAATAAGATGCTTTCATAGAATTTACTTGTTTCAAGATGTTATCGAAATTTTTTAAAAGGAAATGAAATACCGCAGCATATTTTTGAAATGGTTAAGATGATTTCTAGCATATACTTAAAACAATCCTAACTATATTAAATATACTATGTCACATATACCCTGTATTACATCAATCACTGGGGATTTTATTTATTTTATTCCATAAAGTTTACCATTATTTCATACCGATATCTTATACCATTATTTTATACCATTTCAATATGGTGGAAAAGCAAACCTTCATTTGTAATTTATGAGTTAAAGACACAAAACTGACCATTATATGCAGTTACATCTCATATTTAGGCCTGAATATTGGCGCAGATGTGTCCAATTAGATATTATGTGATAAATCTTATTCACTATGCATATAATTTCCCTGCAAATCCAAAATAATTTCCTTTACATTTACTTATAGGCATTAATGCTGGTTTATCACATAGAATGGAACATAAAATATTCTAAATCACACCCATTTCTCTCTAATTTGCGCTTTTTAAAATGACTCTGTGCAGCAAAAATATCTAAAAATTAAATGCTTTTCTATCGATTTATCCTAGCATAGTGGAAGTAGTTTAATTAATTTCGCCTCTATATTAAAAAAATGCTGTGAGTTTTTGGCATTTCATTGCGAATAGACAGAAAACGCAGAGTTTTGAAATGAAATTGTACATATAGGCATATATGAACAGTAGATGTGAAGGACAGGCTTAGAATTTCACAAACGACATGTCAGGTACCTAATTTACTTACAGTACCCAGAAGAACCCAATTAACTTACAGTGCCCAGAAGTACCCAATTAACTTACAGTATCTAGAAGTACCCAATTAACTTACAGTACCCAGAAGTGCCCAATTAATTTATATTTAACTCAACTCTGAATTGACAATAAATCAATTCTGATAGTATCCGCAATAAGCAATAAAATCCATATTTTATTATCATATTTAAACAAGAAAAATCAATCATGCATAAAACAATGATTATGAAACACTTTCCAACTTCAATGCAATTTTATATAAACATCTCTAAAATGCGATACATTCCTCGGTAATATTTTTTAAATTATCACAATACTACAATAATTTTTATTTTTAAAAACTTAAAACTTCATCGAAAAAAATGAACTTCATTCAAATAACGGCATTGAAATATAAATTGCCTGGTTTAAACATCTCAAATGCGATACATTCCTCGACAATATTTTTAAAATTATCATAATACTGCAGTAATTTGTTATATTTGAAAACTTTATCGAAAACAAATGAAATTTATTCAAATGACGTCATCGAAATATAACACGCCTGGCTCTCTCTATAAAAGCAGCATTTTATTCATCACAATACTATAATTTATTTTATTTAAAAACTTAAGACCATGGAGGTAGAAGTAATTAAACTCTATGCTTAAAATTTGACTCTGTGCAGCAAAAATATCTAAAAATTAAATGCTTTTCTATCGATTTATCCTAGCATAGTGGAAGTAGTTTAATTAATTTCGCCTCTATATTAAAAAAATGCTGTGAGTTTTTGGCATTTCATTGCGAATAGACAGAAAACGCAGAGTTTTGAAATGAAATTGTACATATAGGCATATATGAACAGTAGATGTGAAGGACAGGCTTAGAATTTCACAAACGATATGTCAGGTACCTAATTTACTTACAGTACCCAGAAGAACCCAATTAACTTACAGTGCCCAGAAGTACCCAATTAACTTACAGTATCTAGAAGTACCCAATTAACTTACAGTACCCAGAAGTGCCCAATTAATTTATATTTAACTCAACTCTGAATTGACAATAAATCAATTCTGATAGTATCCGCAATAAGCAATAAAATCCATATTCTATTATCATATTTAAACAAGAAAGATCAATTATGCATAAAACAATGATTATGAAACACTTTCCAACTTCAATGCAATTTTATATAAACATTTCTAAAATGCGATACATTCCTCGGTAATATTTTTTAAATTATCACAATACTACAATAATTTTTATATTTAAAAACTTAAAACTTCATCGAAAAAAATGAACTTCATTCAAATAACGTACGCATTGAAATATAAATTGCCTGGTTTAAACATCTCTAAAATGCGATACATTCCTCGACAATATTTTTAAAATTATCATAATACTGCAGTAATTTGTTATATTTGAAAACTTTATCGAAAACAAATGAAGTTTATTCAAATGACGTCATCGAAATATAACACGCCTGGCTCTCTCTATAAAAGCAGCATTTTATTCATCACAATACTATAATAATTTATTTTATTTAAAAACTTAAGACCATGGTGGTAGAAGTAATTAAACTCTATGCTTAAAATTTCATCGAAAAAATTGTCTGCTTCGTTGTGTAAAATCAATGAATATTTCATTCATATCAGCTATATTGCAGACTCCATGAGCTGAATAATTTTGCTTTAAAGAAATGCAGCAATTCTTATACAACTCATTCTACATATTTTAGTATTTACATTCTCCATAAGTGAAAATTAGGCTTCGTTGTAAAAAAATCAAAATAGGATGATCATTTAAACTCAAATACATTGTAATTGCATTGTTTCAAAATGCAGATGAACAGAATTTAAGCAAGAATAAAGCGGTTTTAGAACGGATACAACACTAAATATGAATTAAAAAAACTTTAAAAATCACGGTTTTCACTCAAGATGGATGCCATATTTTATTTTGAAATGGGTCACGGGATCTCTTCATATAATGGGCACGTGATCTTTTCATATAAAAGATTTACTTATTATTTTACTTTTTATTTAAAGAACTACTGAATATATTTTGCTAACATTTTTTTTATATATTTTATGGGATAATATAAATATTTCCTAAAACTTTCGAAGCAATTTGCGAATTTTAAATTTGATTAAAAAATGTTTGAAAAATTAGGTCCTATAGGGTTCAATGTCCCAATATTAAATACTTTTTATTTAAAAAACTACCTAACATATTTTACTGAAATTTTTTTATGTATTTTATGGGATAATTTGAATATTTCCTAAAATTTTCAAAGCAATTTGTGAATTTTAAATTTGCTTAGAAAATGTTTGAAACATTAGGTCCCATAGGATTTAATGTATTTCATTTTTTCAACCAGGGTTTAATCCAAAACTAATTGGGTGATATTATTCATTTATAATTCCGTAGGTCCCACAAGCAGTCTGAACAACATACTAAAATTTCATTTTGATAAACTCAGTTTTACGGCAGTTATCGTGTTAACGGACAGACAGACAGACAGAATGAACAAAGTCATAAACACTTTTCAACTATGTTGTAAATTGTTAAAAATGATTTCATCAATTTGACGTCATATGAAACTTAGCGTCATTTTTGCAATTTTAATGAAATTTCATATATCTGGTGTAAAATATCGCTAAGTTGGCAATATTTTGCTAAATGAGAAGACAACTTTATCAAATTGTTAGCCAACCGTTACAGTTAAACGACAAGAAGAGAATTTCTTAAATATAAATTACTGTTAGCGACTAGTTAGGCACAACCATTACACAAAGTATCGCCACGAGAATGTTGTTAAAATATTTATCACATAATATTACATATAAAAAGTGAACACACAATAGTTAATACTTTTAATTTTATGTGATTGTTTTTAAAAATTTATTTGAAAAAAATGCAGTATCTCGAGAACGGTTCATACTGGCGTTCTAAAATGTATATCAATTGTTTTCGAATCAAAATTACATAAGAAATTATTATTTATGTAACCTTATTGAAAGTAATGATTTTTTAATATTTTTTTCAAAATGTCATTTAAAAATTTGGGGGTCTTCTGAATATTCGATTCGGTTAAAATCAATAGGCTCTCCGTTTTCGCGAATTGTAAATTTTGTATCAAATTTCGTTTGACACGCTCTATTCGCTTGTTAGATATCGTTGAGAAGACTTGCATACACAGACACACACACATTCTCAATCTCGCTCTCTCTCTCTCGCTCTCTCTCTCTCGCTCTCTCTCTCTCTCGCTCTCTCTCTCTCGCTCTCTCTCTCGCTCTCTCTCTCTCTCGCTCTCTCTCTCGCTCTCTCTCTCGCTCTCTCTCGCTCTCTCTCGCTCTCTCTCGCTCTCTCTCTCGCTCTCTCTCGCTCTCTCTCTCTCGCTCTCTCCCCGCTCTCTCTCTCTCGCTCCCTCTTTTTCGCTCTCTCTCGCTCTCTCCCCGCTCTCTCTCTCTCGCTCCCTCTCTCCCTCGCTCTCTCTCTCTCTCTCTCGCTCGCTCCCTCTCTATCCATGTCTCTTCCCATGTATATCTGTATGTGTATATCTCTTATATAATTTATATAATGTTTTATATAATTTATTGTGTGTTTTATATAATTCTGTGTTTTATATAATTCTGTGTTTTATATAATAATGTGTTTTATATAATTTATATAATGAAAGTATAAAGCACTTCATAATTTAATAATGTATCACATTAAGAATATGGAAACAATTGATGAAACTTGATAAAAGTTGATTTAAACACAAATACAAGTTTCCTTATATATTGCACTATGTATGCAGAAAATGGAACAAAAAATATTCTTTTATTTTAAATCTATCAAAATTGAAAATTTCGTGTTTAAATGTCCTTTCAGTATCTTCTTATATTCATATCTCACGAACACATTCATAAACACATTGAAACCAAAATCCTCCAGAAAGTAACACAGCATATCTTGAAGAATGTGTATTTTTATCAAAATTTTAAATTCCAAAATGCAGAAGCTATTTAGGTGTTACATGGTTCGACGACTGAAATCGTTGCAATGACATGATGCAAATATTTTGCGACAGAAATTAACTTTTATAATTTCTAACTTTTTAATTAACTTGATATTTTACACAATATATAATTTGGGATCATTATAACATAAAAAAAATCTGATGTGCGCAACATATGACTTTCCTTATATAATGCAAAGAATTTACTACTTTTACAGTTTAAAAAGATGTTATTCTTATAGTAGATACTTATATTCTTTCCAAGATATTGAATTTTTTTCAATTAGTCGTTATTTTCATTGATTTAGCGTCATTTTTATCTATTTGGCGAGATTTTGTTAATTTGGCAACAATTAAAAATGTCGCCATGTTGGCGACATTCCGCCAAATTCGTCACCAAAATCTCGCCAAGCGTTATGGACGGAGAAATAAGTTATTCCTACAGATAAATGACTATTGGCGTTCAAATACAAAAGTATTACTCAAAGTATCTTTTTTCTTAAATGGAACGAGCTAGTTCCACGAGAAGGATGTTACCACATTTATCGCATGGTATTACATGTGAAAAGCGAACAGGCTTCTCAATAGGAAATATTTTTTTTATTTTATACGACTTTTTGATACTTTTTTTGAAAAATGTGCAATATCTCGAAAACGGTTCATATTAGGGTTCTAAAATTTATGTCAATCGTTTTCTGATGAGAAATTACATAAGAAATATCTATTTGCGTAACTTTATTAGCGGTTTTGATTTTTTGACGATTTTTTCAAATTTTCACTCGAAAATTTAGGGGGGTTTTGAGCATTCGATTGCGTATAAAAACAATAGGCTTCCAGTGTTTACGGATTGTGATTTTCATTCGAATCAGTCCATTCTGTCGTCAGTTATTGTCTCCACAGACTCACTGACACACACACACACACATACTTTCACACACACACATACTTTCACACACACACACATACCTTCACACACACACACATCACTTCAAAAATGTTTGATTCGTGATCAGGAATGCTTGAAACGTGCTCTCCCGTCGAAAACTCGAATTCGAATTTTCGACCCCGCCACAATACTTTCCTTATACATAATGTATATAAGGAAAGTAATATACGACATTTCTGTTTAAGGATATTTATCGCCTTTTGTCGGTATTGCGACGAAAATAAATTCTCAGAAGTCTGAACACGATCTTAACAATATTACAAGAAAGCACGTACTGTTAAACTTAATTCAATAAAAGAACAATATCAAGATAAATATGGTTACTTTTTTTGTCGTTTATATTTTGTTGAATTACCGTATAAAGTTTAGTTCTGCTGTATTTAGCAAAACTTTTGCAATTTTCTGCAAAAATAATGCCTTACGAAGGAAAATATAAATCATAGGATAACTGATTAATTTTACTTATTGTTATCAAAATGGTGTAGTGCAATATTTATAATTCTTTAATTTTTTTTTTTGATTTTACGAAGAAATTTATCAGAAGTAAATATTCACAAAATTGCTGGATTTAATTTCATAAAAGTATAAAATCTTATACATGCACTGTTTAGAAATTATAAGCGTTTTACAACATCCTCTCCTACACAACTGTGGTACATGGAAAAGTACAAATTGACATTTAATCACAAATGAAATTGAACTAAATTAATAGTGTAGGTAGATTTAATTTAAAACAATTCTATAAATCTTAGCATTATTACTACTTTCCTTACAAACATAGTTTAATGTATAGGGAAAATATTGTGACGAGGTCAAAAATTCAAATTCGAGTTTTCAATGGTAGAACACGTTTCAAGCATATCTGAACTTGAATAATACATTTCTGAAGTGATGTCTATCTAATATTATCAGGACTTTCAAATAGAGTGTTACTATTTAAAATGCTTTAATTAAAATGCATTCTAAACAAACAACATATTTTGACGGTGATTTCAAAGACAGTACTAAATAGATTCCTTTCTTTTACTTTAGAATCCAGTCTTTGTTTTAATGCTTCATCATCTGCAAACATGTTTTATGGCATTAATTAGGGATTATTAATCTTGCTTTCATAGAACACATTTTCAAATACGTATTAATTTAAGTTCTATTGTTACATCGTAGAAATAAATAAAAAGACATTTGCTTTATTTTGGCTCTAATTTCAAACAAAAGATTGCGATTTTAGGGGCACTTCTAAAAGATACATTTCACTAAAACTTAAATGTTTGTATTCGTTATTAATGCGAAAGGTTTAGATAACTGCCAAATACACATATTCATTGTATATGAAGATGTGGTTTTTCTGCATCTAGTTCAGAAAAATATGCTTAATTAGTTTCTGATTACTATATTTTCCCATTAAAAAGGAATTAAGCTGAATTTATGTTTTTAGTTACTTTTTGGATGCAAAAAATTGGAATAATTTGAATAAATAAATGGTTTGAATATTTATTTTCTTTTACAGAAATAATTTTCTCTAAACACAACAAAATAATCTTTTATGTTGTCTTTAATAAGAATATTTTACGAAGGATAAATATTCTGTTATGTATGTACTTGCGGATGTTATTTTAATTATGAATTAATAAAAGATCATATGCAATTCATCAATTTTATGAAATAAGATTCTCCATTTAACTAAAATAATTTCAAATCATTTTATATTATAATTAATGCAGTTTCTATTGTAATGAAATACAAAGTTTGAAATTTTATCTTTTGAAATCATGATGGTAAACAATTCAAAAACACAACAAATTATTGGCCATTTTATAATGAACAGGAAAAAATGCAAAATGTTCATTAATATGTAATAACCGAAGAGAAACAAAAGGGTACTTATTCATTAATGACAGATTATCATTGAGGAATTGCGTTTGTGACACTATATAGATGATGTCATTCTGTTAATCATAGATGTCATATATGTCATTCTATTAATCATAGATGTCACATATG